>WNHD01000499.1:0-33440 GCA_011057455.1 Ganaspis sp. Gsp50
ACAAATGATTCAAGATTAAGAAAGTAATTACTGCTTTGTGAATATGTCATGTGGCTGTATATTAAATTTAAGATACTCTGGTATATTGAATTTCAATTCGTGTATTGCATATTTGCTTCATATACTTGTATATTAAATTTAATACAGATTTTTCTAACAGTGTAGGTTAACTTGCTCCTATAGGTTAACTTGCTCCTATAGGTTAACTTGCTCCTTGGTTAATTTGTTCCTTGGTTAACTCGCTCCTAGGTTAACTTGCTCCTAGGTTAACTTGATCCTTGGTTAACTTGCTCCTTACTTATAAGATAACAACACAGATGGTTGATTCTACAATAGTTTCTTTCATTATTTTTACTAAATATCCACAGCAAATTTTCATTAAAGTTGCGATGCACCTCTAGAAAGAAGCTACAATATGAGACATACCCGGGTAGAAATTGCCACATTATGGCCCAAGTCACGAATGAAACGCCCTGCCCGATCGGGGCCAGACTTGGAAAACAAAATCCTGATGTGGCCCCATGTCATATCTGGGCCCGATCAGCGCCATGACAAAATTTCTACACGGGTATGTTTGAATCACAAATAAGCCATATTCCACTTTCGGTTGTAGTAATGTGATTTTCTTATTATTATCCTATGTACTATTTGTTTAAGTATTTTTGCTTATATTCAAAGTTAGAAGTTTATCTTATACATATTCAAAGAAATAAGAATCATCTGTATTCTATACCACGTTAAGATTCTAATTCATGGACGTTGAACACACGATTATAGACAACCTGAAGTGGCAAAAAGGCATATAAGAATATGTTTGCGAAACATAAGTCGATAAGCGAGTGGTGCTAAATTGAAGCTCCTGCGAGTCATCGTTGCCTGATGCAACCCCGTGTAACCATGCCATCGATCTGATTCGTTGCCTGACAGGCTGCAATTATTTTCGGTCATTAGAGCGTCGTCGCGGTCGTCGCTTTCAGCGCATTGATCGCGGAGTGGCCAGAGAACGCCCAACCTTTGAAATAACTGGCTGCCAGATTCGGCCTTTTAGCCACAGGGAGGGAAAAGTGACCCCTGCCCGCCTTCAATTTCCCCTCCGTCTCGTCCGGGTCTGGCCAAAAGGCATTTGAGGTCGTCGACCGACGAATATTCAGCCACCTCCTGTTGCCTCATGCTGCCTTAGTCGCGATGTGTGGCTCCAAGCACTTAACCCTTTTCTTCTGCAGCAACCTCTCATATGAGTAAGGATCACCAAGACCAAGAGAATCGAGAAAATGACAGGAAAGTCTATTCTCAATTCTGCTTGACACAGGCTTGCTAGTATCGAACGAGGGTCGTTGTTGCTTGCAGATGTTGACTACACAGAGACGAGTTTTTCCAGCCCTCGCGAATAGAAGAGGAAACGATAGAAAAGTTCGATTTTCCCGAGGAACTCATGTTGCTCTGATAGTGCCGGAAGGACCCGATTGATTGGAAACGTCCGGAAGGATATCACCTGATCGCTTTCATTCGCCCTCAACTCCGGAAGACGATCATGACCTCCTGATAACGAAAAAAAGCGGTGAAAGTCGCGTAAAAATTCACTTTGCAGAAACGGAGGTGATGAAAAGTTTCTTTGAGGATTCGGTAGACTGGCAACAATTATTGTACAATTTGAGATGTTGTGGTAGATTTTGCTATATGAACGAAAGTATTATAATCAGCTGATTAACAAAGACAGTCTGGTATACAGTAACTGCTACTTCTGCTTTAGTAACTAATATTTTTGCTTTAGTAACTACTATTTTTGCTTTAGTAACTAGTATCTTTGCCTTTGTAATTACTATTTTTGCTTTAGGACATACTATTTTTGCTATGGAACTACTACTTTTGCTTTAGTAATTTCTTCTTTACAAATTAGCATTCCTATTTTAGTAACCACAACTTCTTTAATGACAACTATTTGTATATTAATAGTCAGCATTTTTTCAATAACCACCATTTCTTTAAGAACCACCTCTACTTCTTTAATAAATAGTTCTTTTTGAAAAACAATTTTTCTTGGTAAACACTTCATCGCGAACAAAATTTCTTCTTTATAAACACTTCTTCTTGATAAAGATTTCTTCTTTATAAACACTTCTTCTTGATAAAGATGTCTTCTTGATAAAGATGTCTTCTTGATAAAGATTTCTTCTTTATAAACACTTCTTCTTGATAAAGATTTCTTCTTGATAAAGATTTCTTCTTGATAAAGATTTCTTCTTGATAAAGATTTCTTCTTGATAAAGATTTCTCCTTGATAAGCATTTCTTTTTGATAAACGTTTCTTCGCGATAAACATTTCTTCGCGATAAACACTTCTTCAAGATAAATAATTCTTTTGATAAACACTTCTAATGATAAAAATTTCTTCTTTATATAAATACTCTTTCTTATTGATAAACACTACTTCTTTAGTAACCCTCTTAGTTAATAAACATCTCTTCTTTTTTAATATCCACATTTTCATTAATAACGTACCCTTTTAACTTTCCTTTTCCTTTAACTCACAAAAAAATTGTTTTCGAAGTATATTGTCACATACCTATACAATAAAGATTGATTATTTGTAAAATATTTTGTCATATACTCTCTAGAATCGATTATTTTCATTGTATATTGTCATATACTCTCTAGAATCGATTATTTGCAAAGTATATTATCATAGACTCTCTAAAATCGATTATTTTCAAAGAATATATAATTGTCATACACACTCAAAAATTGATTACTTTTTTAAAAAAACTAACTATGTACATTTATTTAAAAACAACTATATGCATATAGTTAAAAATCAATAGTAATTACATGTAATTACAGTTTTTTAAACTGTATGCGTATAGTTAAAAAAACTATTATGAAATCGTTATAACAATGAAAGTTGTTAAATTAAAGTTGTTAAAGTAAATTTTTTGAAAGTTAAAAAAAATACTGCTTTTCTATAAAAATATTCAGATGAGAAGTGCGAAAAAAGTGACGAACGAGAGAAACATGATAAAGTGAGGGAAGCGAATGGTCGAAGGGCTATCGAGGAGTCAATAGTTATTGGAAAGGCTATCGGAGTTCTATTGGTTCGATCCCTTAATCACAGGATAGCAGAAGGTGGCAGGTGGTTATACGAAATCCATACAATCAAATCTATTCCACATAAAAAATATCCCCCTATAAAAGGTACAATATTTGTCAACAATTTACGCTCTGCTTGACTCATTTTCATAAACACAAAACTCTGGAAAACTCGATTTTTTAAAAAAGCATTTCAAATAATTTTCTATTCTGTTTACTATCATTGTTATTATTGTTGTTATTATTATTGTTGTTATTACTATTGTTGTTATTATTATTCGTTATTATTATTCGTTATTATTATTCGTTATTATTATTCGTTATTATTATTCGTTATTATTATTCGTTATTATTATTCGTTATGTTCTTGTTATTGTTATTATTATTATTACTGCTACTAACACTAATACTTCTACTACCACTACTACTCTTACTATTATACTACAACCATTACTATACCATTAGTATCATTACCACAACTTGCAACAATTACTATTCCATTATTATATTCTATATAGTCATTATTACCATTCTTGTTTGACATTACATTCCATTATCATTGCGCCTATTAATTGAAACAATTTGCGTAAAATGATTTTCAAACTTTTATGAAAATAGATTTAATACAGGAAAAATCGAACCAAATCGAACACACCAAAAGTGAATAGAGGAGAGAAAACCTATGTATATAGCGTTCATTGCAATAGGAATAGAAGCTTTTATGGAGGGGGTTTATTAAATAATAGGGGCGTAATATATCAAATATCCGGAAATGAAAGAGGAATTTGATTCAATCTAGGCGTAATTTTATCTCAGAAAGGGTTGAATAAAATATATTCACATATTCGTATCAGGAACTCAGAGAGCTAAAGGAGGTTGCTCTGCGCTGATATCGTCTATACCTGCTATATCGGCTTATAAACACAGTATCACATTTTTTACACTCTAGCCTCTTTATTTATCAATTTGCATAAAACATTTTGCATTCACTTTTCTTGTCAACTTGTCAGAAGTTTCAGCAACCTAGACACAACAATTACTTTTTTTCAAATTGAGAATCAATTGCTATTAAATTAACTTGAAAGTATCTATACACGTAACTTGAAAGTATCTATACACGTAACTTGAAAGTATCTACACGTAACTTGAAAGTATCTACAAGTAACTTGAAAGCACCTGCACGTAATTCGATTAAATCGTTAAATGAAAATTAGCCAATTGACCAAGAAATTCAAGAGTTAAATAAACTAATTACCAAATAAAATACTACATTAAATTTGCAGCAAAAAATAAATATCCATAAACTAGTCTCCTAAAGCAGTTTTTACTTTCCTGGACCATTTTGCAAAAAAATGCGAATATTCTAAAAGTGGAGGCTTTCGAATTGGGCTTGAGCATTATATCAGTTTTGGAGACCTAAAGGAAGGGATTAAGGTTTGCTGGAGCAGGAAGACCTCCTTTGCCCTGATGTGAGCCTGCACAATGTCACCCACAGTGTAATTAATATTCATATGTATGTACCAACTTTGCGTATGATCTATAACAGAGGGGTTAGTGGAGTACTTCTCCAGTAACTGAAAGCACTCTGCCCTTGTAAAATGTAAAGCGGGTAATCTTCAACTGGGTGACCTTGATGCGCCCAACAAGGGACCAAGGACCTATTAACCACAGACCCGTGCCAACCAATTTTTTCGCCCCCAACATCTTCGCTCCTTTCTCTTTATAATTTTACGCTCCTCAAAATTTGCACTCTTTTTTGGTATTTTTTCTTTGTAATTTTTACAGTTACCATTTTTACTATTTTTTTTACCATTTTTACCATTTTTTAACCATTTTTACTGTTTTTTTTACCATTTTTACTATTTTAGAAATATATTTACTATCTATTTTTTATCACAATTTTTACTATTATTATTATTAGGAAACATATTTAAATTTAATAATGTTTGCTAATAACGATAATAATAATTCGATTCATCGTTAATTTTCTTAACCCTTTCTATAAATGAATTTGGAATTTTCTTGAGTTATTTTTTGCGCAATATTTCCTCTATGAGGAAGATAAAAAGCCAAATTTAATTATTTAAGTATCAATTATTTACGCATTTCCCTAGCAGTTTTGTAAATTGAAAACTGTTACAAATAAAGTTTCAAGTTAGCTTTTACCATTTTTTATGAATACCATAATTAGGTATTTTGGATGAATTTAGGACTAAAATATAGAAAAGAAACGGCATTATCGCACAATATAATTTACAGTATTATTACTAACACTATTATTGTCATTTTTTAAATTTATCATACAATTGAAGTTATTAATTAACATTTTATTAACTTCTTTTTACTTCCAAAAACGATTAAGAAGTACAAAGTTGAAAATATTTTCACATTCATATACTTAAAATACATTTCATATTCAATTTCGCACTTTCATACTGAAGGTATAATATTATATAAAGGAATATTACGTATAATATTATATCTTCAGTATGAAAGTGCGAAATTGAATATGAAATGTATTTTAAGTATATGAATGTGTGAAATAAGCGTATGGATGTGTAAAATAAGTATATAAATGTGCGAGATGAACATAAGAATGTGTGAAATGAGGATCTGCAAAAGTGAAATGAACATAAGAATATGTGAAATGAAAATAAGAATGTGTGAAATGAAAATAATGTGCGAAATGGGCATTTGAATGTGTGAAATGAACATTTGAATGTGTGAAATGAACATAAGATCTGTGTGAAAAAAGGATTTGAATGTGTGAGAGAAACATAAGAATATGTGAAATGAACATAAGAATGTATGAAATAAACAAATGAATGTGTAAAATTAACAAACGGCATAAAATTCATATATATACATCTGAATCTGCAAAAAAAACCAGATGAGTATGCAAAATGATGATACGAATGTGCAAAATGATGATACGAAAGTGCAAAATGACCATATGAATGTGCAAAATGATGATACGAATGAGCAAAATGAGCATATTCATATGAAAAATCAACACACAAGTTAAACAACTCCACAAAAATTGTTACTATACCAAACTAAAATCACTCCAGAAGACACGAGGAAGGCTTTTCTTCCTTTTCCAGCTCACACTCCTTATATCCACTTCTCAAGGGAACCCTTTGAACCCAAATGGGGCATAACGATACCAGGAGAGCAGGAGTGCTAAAACGTAGAATATTGGATGACATACAAATGTGGTAGGATAGCATATCGTCTGAATTAGGTCAACAACTACAAGGATCAATTATATAAACATTGTCTCCTTTAACAATATGCCATCAATCCTTTTGTCGCAAAAGACACTTTTGTTCACACCCAGATAAACATTTATTTAACCTGAATCGCACACTCTTTACTCTAAAGAAAGAAAATTTTCCCCTTGAAGGAAGAGTCGATTTGACAAAGAGTTGGGGTGGAGTTAGTGGATTATTTGTGACCATTGTATTCATATAATAATGAAGATCGCTGGCTCTGGAGAATACAAGAGTAAACAACTGGAACAGGTGCCTATGGTGGAAGAGGAGGTCGATCGGCGTCCCTCTTGCTCAACTTGCCGAATTGGGGTGAGAGCAAACCGAGATGCGAGGGTGGAATGATCTCTATCTGGGGGCGTTTCCCCCGATTTGATGCCTTTGGGGAAGGCTGATTTGAATTATTTTCTGGGACGTGCTCTTCTTCTCTTAATCCCCTTTCGTTTGTTTTAGCATTTAAAAACAAAAGATCTAAGGATCGATTTATAGAGAGAAACACAGAACACGTAAAAAACATATTGAAGTAGAAAATATATTGAAACATATTGAAATTTTGATTTACACTCAAAACAGTTTTTTTTAAGGTTGGCGATAAAATTGGCACTGAGGAAATTGAAAGGTTAATTAGGATTAATCAAATATTTTGGATACATACTTTTAAACATACTATATTGGATTACATATATATGAAAATGGATGTGAAACAATAACAATTTATAATCGGAATCATATATGTACAATACACGTCTATTGTACGTCTATTGTACGTCTATTGTACGTCTATTGTACATATATATGATTTCGAATTTAATATCTATTTGTACAATTAGAAATGAAATTACATCTCCATTAGGTTTGAAAACATTCTGTTAATAAAATAACATTCGTAACATTGATTATCCTATTATAGTAAAAACCAGAAAAACCTGTATTATACAGGTTTTTATTAATAGGATAATCAATGTTACGAATGTTATTGTTAATGTTATGTTAATGTTATGTTAATAAAAACCAGAAAAACCTGTATTATGCAGGTTTTTCTGATTTTTATTAATAGTAGTATTACTACAAAAATATTGCAATTAAAATGAATGATCTTAAATATAAATGTGTTTAATTAGCAATGTATCTATATGCATAAAAAATTAGCTATATACGTTCAATGTCTGCGCAATGCTTTCAAATCTATTCAAAACTATGCGCATTTCCAAATTCGAATCCATCCAAAATGTTTCCAATGCGACGAATTAGTTTTTCAAAAGTATACCCCTCCACAGGAAAAACATAATGTTAAATTACAAGATGAATTTGTATTTTTACAGGCTTTTATATATACTTGGATTGTTTTTATATTCCTGTAGAGTTCTAATTTCCATTGAAATTTAACAGCTATTTGAAAAGTATCATTTCGTTTTTTCTGGGTTTCTAAGTTTACCCTAAAATAATAAAATTGCAAATAATAGAATAAAATACATACAATATAGAATAATATACAAACAATATACAATAAAATACAAAGAATATAGAATAAAATACAAAGAATATAGAATAAAATACAAAGAATATAGAATAAAATACAAAGACTATAGAATTAAATATAAACAATATAGAATAAAATACAAACAATATAAAATAAAATACAAACAATAGAATAAAAGACAAACAATAGAATATAAAATACAAACAATAGAATATAAACTACAAATAATGGAACATAAAATACAAACAATAAAATAATACAGTGAAACTCGCATAATATATCAGATTTTAAGGGATCTAAAAAATTCTCCATAATACGCGTAAATCCGATATATGCGGTAAAATTATAAAAAAGAAAGTATAAAAAGTACAAAAAGTATAAGAAATTCCAAAGAACCAAAAAATTAAGATTCAAGCGGGCACCCTAGCGAGTTTCTATATATGCGGAATTCACCTGTTATAAAATTACAAACAATAAAAGAATAAAACAAACGAAAGAATTTATATTATTGAAACAAACAAGACCAAATTTCTTATTTTTATTCTTTCCATCTATTTCTTATTCATATTAATTATACAGAAAATTGAGAAATAATAATACGAAGGCACGCGTTTTTTCGTCCATACAGAATATAGTACAAGGCAAAGGACCTTCTGAATGGCGGCCCTTTGACGGATTTTGAAAGTTGAAAAGGTGTAAAAAAGCGAAATTTCATTTCTGGAAGGTGGCGGATGTTAAAAAAGTCTTTTTAAATAATTGAGTGTTAAGGATCCAGATTCCGCACCGCCTCTTCACGACGTGGTTACGCCCCAGTTCGACGGCCTGCCCTCCGCGGGAGCCGCCCCCGTTTGAAGAATAGGAATACAGAAACCTGAAGGAATTCTTTGACGATTCTCTTCCTCGGAGCTTCTCCGTCCGCGGTCCACCCTCTCATTGATCTCCTTTTATTTACCTATACACTCCCTTCCAAACCAGTTTATAGTACCTCCTTGCTTCCTATATACAGTTATATTCACACCATTCTACAGGATTATTACTATCACTAATCCTATTTCGCCAGTTTTTCAACAAAAAAACTGTTACTATATACACTCTAAATCTGAATCAGTGAAATTTTCACTGATTCAGATTTAGAGTGTAACTATAATCCTATTTTGCCAATTTTTTTAAAAAAAAAACGACTACAAATCCTATTTCGACAAGTCTTCAACAACAAAAAAACGATTACTAATCCTGTTTCGACAATTTTTCAAAAAATATTTGATATATCATTCCTATTTTTCAAAGAAATTCTCATAGGTTCAAATTTATAGAGTATATGTATACATTTTATATTTTATTGCAAAAAAACAGGTCAAATGCTTCAAAAGTGAGGACTAAATATCTTAAATTGAGACACTTTGTTTTTACAGTGTAAACTTGTAACGAGACGCGAAGCAAAGAATTGTAATGTTAATTAAAAATTTATATTCTACATACGTAGTATATATATGTTCTATTTATTAATATTACATTATTTTCTCATCTCATGAAGAACTGCATTCTCACATATTATTCACATAAAGAAATCGCATTTTGGTTATAATTGATCTGATAGTGAAGCATTTATACAAGCTATATATATAGTCTCAAAAAGTCTCGAAAGAATGATAATCTCATATAAAAACTCATTGAAAATAAATGAATGCACTATTTTCGCCTTCCTTCGTTCAAGAGCGAAGAGATTCTCGAAATGCAATACTAATTGACCATAAAGTATGTTAAAATTGATCGAAACCGCATTGTTAAAATAAATAAGTGGAAACATTATTATGACAGTTTCTTCTGCTAAAAATAAAAGGTAACACAAAAGTGATATATATAACTAGAAGGGCTAAGCACAATCTACTTTCCGGTATATTTAAAAATATAGAATATCAAAAGTAGCATTATGTAGCTAAATGTATATTGTATAGCTTTTGAATAAAATATGTTTTTGATTCAAAAGCTGCGCATAACTTTTGAACAAAACATGTTTTTGCTATCATAGATCAATGTAGTTCTGTAATTGAAATTTTTTTCACTATTAATATTTCACAATATTCTATAAATATTGATCGGTCTCAAAAATGTTGACAGTTCTTGACTTGAGTGTTGTTTCAAAATCTTGGGGATTGTTTTCTAGGCGAAAAGGAAACCAAACGTTTGTTAAGCCCCACACATCCCTTTTCGAATCTTCTGCATAATGAGTGATGTAAGGAACATCATCAGTCTGCAAAAGGACGAGGTGGTTTTCAGCCTGAAAGAATAAAATAATAAAAAGTATGCTTTAATATTTCATAGCACTCGAAACTAATATATAAATTAATACAAAGTTAAAGCGATGAAATTTACATATAAATGCGAGATTATTATATAGAATTTGACATAAAAGCGTTAAATTGCCTATAATATAAGATAATATAATATGTAATATAAAATAATATAATATAAAATAATATAATATAATATAACATAATATAATGCCTCTAATATGGATAAAACATTTAACTCTATTTTCGTATGTATAAACGAATAGATTACTTAATGTTCTGCTTTAATATATCACCTTTAATTGGAAATTAGTATCCCATCGAACACTTGCTTTATCAGTTGTCAAAAAGTAATGCAATCCTTGCTCTTGGTCACAAAAAAGTCCCGAAGAATAACCCAGTTTTTTTCCATGCCAAGAAACAGTTGCGTTTTTAATAATTTTCTGCAAAAGTTTTTCTGCTTTGTATAATAAAATTTGCCATAAATGTTGACATAAAATGTGCAATAAAATTTGTCGTAAAATGTGTAATAAAGTTATGTTCAAGACTTCTGTAGTGTTTTATTCTAGTATATGTTTTTTTTTAGAAATCTCACCTTCAGTGATGTCTCGTTTTCTTGAAACTCTTGTAAATCAAGGCTGAAGAGATCTTGTGAGGGATACCCAGTTAGATAAAGGAGACAAGTTTTATGACAAATTGCTAAATCGGAGGTGTAAACCTTTGGGACATGTGGAGCGTGTTCTAATTGTACTTTCCACCATCGATGCAGTGCTAAGAAATAAAATATCAATTATCATTATAAATTTATCAAATCTACTTTTATTCATTTATAATTTGATCGAGAATTTGATAATTATAAACAACAACGAACAATAAAATAGAATATTATTCAAGAACCTAGGCTATATATAATGATTGATTCTTCTCCAGGATCTCCAATATAAGCTCTAGTGTCAAAAGAGTCCGAATTAATTACTAGAGCTCTTAAATTTGTCGTATTAACACTTAATAACTCCACCCTTTTTAGCTATAGAAAAAAAGCAGTTTATTTTAATTAGTAGATACTGATTAAAAATTGAATATTTCAAAAAAATATTTAAAACATTACTAAATTGTAATCATTACAATTGGAGCATTACCAATTTTTTTGAAACATTACTATAAACATTTTAAAACATTACTAAACTTTTTAAAACATTACTCAACGTTTTAAAACATTACTCAACTTTTTAAAACATTACTAAACTAAAAACTATAGTTTTTTAGTCAAAGATATGTTAAAATAGTTTTTAATATAACCTATCAAGAGGTATCATTACCTCTTGATCATTCTTTAGTAAATCAAAAATGATAATTTTAGCAGGACATCTTTTTTCTGTCGGCACATCTAAAACCCATAGACGACCCTTTGGATCGATATCTAATGCTACCGCGCATCTTATAGAATGATAACAATCATCAAGAATCAACTGAGAATAAGAATTTGGAAATGGCCTCAAATCAACTGTACTTTTAGTTCTCATTTCTGGCCAAGGAGCTTCCACTAACGTAAACCGTCTGTTTTTAATGTCATTTCTTCTTCTGCAATTTTTAAAATATATTTAAACCTTTTTAATGTATATGATAATAAATTCTTCATTTTGCGTAATATATTCTATATATTTTCCGTAATAAATTCTATATTTTACGTGTAGTAAATTATACACTCTGTTTTAATTTGTGTTATAAATAAATTTTGTTTAAATAGAGAGTTGAAATAAAAATTTAATATAAATTATGATGTTTTTAATTTGCTATGAAAGCTATAAATGTTAAAATATGCTATAAATATGCTATAAATATTAAAATATGCAATAAATATACTATAAATGTTAAAATATGCAATAAATATACTGTAAATGTTAAAATATGCAATAAATATACTATAAATGTTAAAAACAAAATTCCCGAGTTAATGGGTATGATTTTCTTTCTTAAAATTTGAAATACCTCGGAATTGCTAGAAAAGCTCTGTTCCTCCAAATGGAGAATCGCCAAATAAGAGCATCCTCTTGTAAATTCACTGCAGTCAAATTCCAGGATGTTGATATCAATAGAACCAAAGGAAGAATTTGCAGGGAGAGGAATAAAATAAAAAATACAACATTTAGTGAAGCACTCATTGTCTCTTGTTTTGCACATTAAAATCTACTACTGAATGCACCTGATTCTAAAAAGGTAGAGAGACTTCCTGGCATCTGCAAACTCAGCAAAAGGCATATCTTTTTGCAGAAGTGGAAATATTTCAGTGCACGATATAGTATTACAATACTCATTCAGAAAACAATACTGCAAGAAATTAACGCAATATTCGCACCAAAAATTAGTACCTATATGTAGGTAATAATTTTTGATAACTATAGTTACCATAGCAATTTTTGGTTACTATAGTAACAAAATTCATAATCTGTCAAAAAATCTAAAATCAATTTGATCCAACTTCTGCTTTCATGGAAAAAACTTACAGATGAAATCTATACTTAATATATGTATATATGTATACACTGTAAAAACAAGTATATCTCAATTTAAGATGTTTTGTCCTCACTTTCGAAACGCTTGATGTCAAAAAACATGTCAAACGTTTCAAAAGTAGTGAGGACAAAACATCTTAAATTGAGACACTTGTTTTTACAGTGTACCTATAGGTTTTATACATAAGGTTATATATTAGGTTTATGTATATATAAGTAACGCAGCTTATACTTAAAATTATCAAATTAATGAAGATTTTATTATATTTATTTATTATTTATTATATTTTGATTATTTTGATATACTTTTGGCAATTGGTTGATAACTTTAGGAAACAAGTTGATACTTTCAAACCTAAAAAGTTAAATTGAACTATAATTATGTAAAAAGAACACTTGAGCACCATAAAATTCTATAGAATTTGTTTGATTCAAACAAAATTTGTTCAATTTAAATAAACATTTTTCTGAGTGTAAGGAATGAATCTTGCATCCATTCTCCTGTGAAAGCACAGGAATTTTTTTTGTAAATTTCTCTCCGTATAGAGAGAAAATCAATAAATCAACTACTTTTGCATTAAAGAAAATCCACATGTATATAGATATACGTGTAACTTTGATGTTTGCGCCTATACATATTACAAAAAAAAGTTTCATTTCTTAAATTTGCTTTATCAAGCTTCAGATGTAATTATTCTCTATATATATTCATTAGCCAATGATTGGCCTTTTTGTTAAAATATGCACTGTAAAAACAAGTGTTTTTTGACGTTAAACGTTTCAAAAATGGGGACAAAACATCTTAAATTGAGACACTTGTTTTTACAAGTAACCAGAAAATTAAATTGTGAGTAAACAGAAAATATTCTGAATAAATCGTTTCACAGATTGATAATAGTTGCTTAAAGAAACACAATATAAAAATTGTTGTTTTAAAATATAACAAATTCTTAATTTTTCAAGCAATCAATCATTGTAACTTTCATTTTTTTAATAAGAGGCCAATCATTGTACTCCTTACCCTATAGATAAATATTTTTTCGACCAATCGAAAGAACTTTCTCATATTACACATTCCTTACTCAGAATATGAAAGCTCAATTTGATCGTACACTCAACTCTATAAACATTTCCGCTAGAACTCTACGAATATTAAATTTGACGATGTTTGTGACCCAAGGAAATTTAATGAAATTGCAGTTTTTGTGGTTTTTTAGGGTCTCCGATTTCTTTCGTCCTCACTCGATCGTTGTTCTCTCGTGCAAATCTCCGGAACTATTCATAGCTTCGCCTGTACTAAAAAATTAAAAATTTATAGCAAAAAATATGAAACTTTCCGTATAAATAGACAAAAAGAATCATATATAGATAACAAGAAAACAGCCTCTTAAAAGAATTGCATACACACAACTACAATCGCACATAATCCGCAGATTTGTTACACATCTCCATACGCTTTGATCGCTACCAGAGCTCCTCTCAGAAACTCGTTCAGTAGGTCAGCGTCCTCACCGACCGAGAATTGGGATGCAACATCCGCGACAGTGACGCAGGGGACTTGTCCCGGCTGGTGAATTTCAATTGGTTTGTAAGATGAGCAGGGTTGGCCCCCAGGTCAATGGGGATGCTAAACGAGCCCTAACGAAGGACCGGTAGGGAGGGCATGCGTAAGAGATAGCTGCTTTGTGCGTGAAAGGATATTTGGGTGACGAGGGTTGTGCCGTGTGCCGCGAACGGACCAGCCTGCGCCTTTCTTGGGGAATATGATGGAGCTTAGGCAGAGGAGTGCGGCGGCTGCCACTGGGCTGGATCGCTTTGAATTAGAAAGCGTCTCGCTGGATGGGGCCAAGATTGGGAATCGCGAGCAAAGACAGAGGGGGTTGGGCGTAGGGCGATTCGCGAGCACGTGTGGCCGAAAAGGGTGCGACCTCGCGGCTCGGCCAGCCCTCGGGGAAACCGCGCCCACGCATTTTCAACAGGAACACAGAAGACGGCAGGAGCTTCGTGTGGCCTTGGCCTTGAAACAAGATGCAGGGGGACCCTTGGAGGGCCGCGATTCACAAGGGCTTCTTCCTACCGACCCATCGAGAGTGTGTTGCGCCGCTGCCTTGGTCGCTTGGCTCGCTTTGTCGGCTCCACCGCCCGTTCTGGACCCTGCCTGCCTGTCTGCCTGCCTGCTCAAGAAAAGGGGCGGAGAGAAACTGGTTTTTAACTCCACAGGCGGTCCCGGATAATTGCCACTTATTTCTGCTAAAACATCCTCTTCTCTTCTTTGCCTTCAATATTCCTCAGGGCGAATTTACTGCCTTTCAATTGGTTTTTTGCAATGTGCCAAAATGTCTATATGTGTGCAATGTTGGAGGGAAAGAGTCATTTTAGTCTAGTTTGACGAAGGTTTATTTTCATTTCGAAAATTTGGTCTTATTGATAAAAATGCTATGATTTTCGGGCGGAGAAAATATTTGTCTAAGAGAGCTTTCACTAAGGTAAAAATAAAAAATTAAATAAAAGAATTTCAGAAAAATGTACAGGTATATCTGTACAATATATATTTAATGTATAGATAAAGTGAATTATTACGCTTAAATATCATAGTTCTGAGGAAATAGTTTTCTATGATTATATTTCATCTAGTAGTCATGGAAGAGTTACTATTAAAAATGTTACAACTATTAAGCAAGCTGTTTTAACTACCAAACAAATATTCTGTTGCTTCTTGTAACAAATTTATGAAAACTCCGAATTTATAAGATTATTAAAGGAGTTGAAACAATTAAAACTTGGTTTTTGATATAGAATATAAAAATCAATAGATTTTTTGTCTAATTCTTGAACTACAAAAACACGATGTTTTATATATTTGCACAGAAAATACATATGATTAAAATAGCACTTAATAGTTAAAATAGAACTTAATAGTTAAAATAGAACTTAATAGTTAAAATAGAACTTAATAGTTAAAATAGAACTTAATAGTTAAAATAGAACTTAATACACTGTAAAATAAGTATCTCAATGTAAGATGTTTTGTCCCCACGTTTGAAACGTTTAACGCAAAAAAAAACGTCAAAAAAAACGTCAAACGTTTCAAAAGTGAGGACAAAATATCTTAAATTGAGATACTTGTTTTTACAGAGTAGTTAAAATATAACTTAATAGTTAAAATATCACTTATTTTTTCTACAATTTTGTCTCATACTTTTAAAAGATACCGCACTTTTTGTTGTGAAGGTTCATATATACCGTAATTGCAATCAATTACGTTATATGATATTATACATTATATAATAATGCCACCTACAATTCTTCTGTTAAAACAAAATTGCAGGATTTCACATTTAATAGATTGATTCAAATAAATTACAATTTATTAACTGAAATTCTAAAGTGTCATGAAACTTTAAAATAAAAAAATTGAAAATATCTTATATACTAACATTTTCTAAATGGTTTTATTCATCTATATTATATTCGGAAATAATATGTTAAATAATCGTAAAATATAATTTCAGCAAATTAAGCATTGTATTAATATAGTATGTCCTTTTTGAGCTAAATATTTAACTTGCAAGTTAAATATTTAGCTATAAAAACAAGAATCTTGTTAATGTCTTAAAATGTAATGATTGCGATTTTTATAACAACGATTAATTTCATAAAATTGATGATTGATTTCATAAAAGTACACTCTCTATAAATCTGAATAAGTGAAATCTATACTTATACATATTTCTATAAGTAAAAGGTCTTCCACTACTTACATGTAAGTGAAATTTCACACGAAAATAAGTGAAATTTCACACAAAAATAAGTGAAAGTTTCACTTATTGGAATAAGTGGAAGTTTCACTTATTTCAATAAGTGGAAGTTTCACTTATTTCAATAAGTGGAAGACTTTTGACTTAAAAATAAGTAGCTTCCACTCATTCAGATTTAAAGAGCAATGATTGATTTTATAAGAGTAATAATTAAAAATAATGATTGCTTTTTATAAAAGTAATGATTGCTTTTTATAAAAATAATTATCATAATGATAAGGATAACAATTTTCTATAAGTAATGTTGGACAATAAAGTAATCAGGAAGTTATATTACAAATCTAAAAAGAAAATATTTTTGCTTGTACATTCGAGTCTTTGGAACATAATACAGTTACAATCATCTCTGTTTTTCTTAAAAAACAAATAACAATAATCAAAAAAGTAACAAATAAATGTTAAACAAAATGCTTTATTTTTTTATACATATTAGTTCTAATACACTCAAATGATTCTTAACTTGCTCCCTTGCAATATGCAACTCTGATTCGTCAAGTTTCCCGCGCAGGAACCTCTTCGCTGCGCTTATTTTCCTGTTATTTCGATGTAATAGAGTTGTTTACACTGCGCATGTAATGTACTGATAAATAAATTCTCATTACCACATTGACTTAAGAATTTTCACTTTTTCATTGCCCCCACTTGGCACAACAACATACTTAAACCAGTTATTGTTCATTATACAATTAGACTTCACTTGCAATATGAAAATTTTGCTGCAAAACACTTTTTATTTCGTACTCAATGTTTCCAACTCAATTCAAATAGAGTATACATGTTTATGTAAAAGTAGAAGAAAATAGTATAAAATCTGAGTCCCAAATTATGTAAATCATAATAAAATTTGTGCCAATTATGAATAATTTTGCTTTTTATACATTTTTGGTTCCTTATACAGGAAGCATTGTTTAATTGATAATAATAAGTGACAAGTTTTACTAATAATAATTGACACTTTTACTAACAGTAATGATGAAGTTGAGCATCAATTTTTGAAATCTGAATTTAAACAATGGGTTCTAAATTAAAAGTGTGACTGATATAACTAATATGCATTCATGAAGTCAAAAGTATGTGTTACTATATATACTGAAACGTGTATGTGATTAAAGAAATAAAGAAATGAAGACGACAAGAAAAATAAATTTAGTATTTCTTTACGAAAGAGCATCAAGAAAATTAAAGACTTCTTAGACCATAGGATGAAATTAACAATTGAGAAGAAAATATATAGAAAATCGAAGAAGTGGAGATAAAATAAAATGACATAGAATAAAAAACAAAAAGAAGAAACAACAAGATGAAGAAACAAAAAGAGGAAGAAAAAAGAAACAAAAAGAAAAAGAAACAAAAAGAAGAAGAAACGAAAAGAATAAATAACAAAAAATAAATAATGAATGAAACAATTCTATATAGGAAAATGATACAGACTATGAAGATATTACTATAGAAAGATAAAAGTGTATAAGCTATAGAAACTAAAGTAACAAAAAAGAAAAAACGTGAAGAAATAATGGAGAAATAAATGTTATAATTAACATTTGGCTGTGAAAACCAACATTTATAAACATTTACAAAACGAATATTATTCACATATATGAAACGAATAGAAGCGCAATATGAAAATTAAAATGCAATATTTTTTAACCGAACGAATCGATTTATTACAAAAGTTTTGAGCAATTGGTTAAATTCAACAACTCGATTATTGGCTGTAGGAGTAGAAAATCGTAGAAGTGGTAAACAAGAGTAATAAGGTACCAGGGCGAGCAGAAAGTGTCAAAAGTACAGACTAACCCTCCGCAAACATGAAATCCGGAAGGGTCGCGTTCGCTGTTTTCAATCTAGGGTAGTATAAAATCAATCATTCTTCACATCATGCGCATTAAAGGGAAATTGAATTAATGTCACTCCAATTTTTATAACCAGAGTGCAAAATATTTTTAACCTTATCATTTACGAACTTATTCCTTTTAATCCCAGAAAATATTTAATATATATGTATAAATAATAAATAATAAATAATAAATTTAATATATAGTATATAAAATATTTAAAAAATAAATATAAATAATAAAGAACCTCCTCTATAAGGAAGCAAAATAAATGGAGATAAAAACGTTTTAAATAACATTTGTTTAAAAAAGTGCGTTTATCTAATAAAATAAACAAATAAAGAATGAAAATAAATGAATAAAGAATTAACATAAATAAACAATATTTATGCTTTTATATTTTGCTTATATTTTAACAATTTTGCTTTCTCTGTAAGGAAGCAAAAAGATCAATTTTTCAAGAAAAGAACAATAAAAAAACCAAACAAAATTAAAACAAAAATAGAACTTCCTCTATGTGGAAGCAATAATGTAATCGTACATTTAAAATTGCGAAAACGATCAAGTTTCAATGTTATATTATAGCTAAAATTAGATGTAGCT
The DNA here is from genome assembly GCA_011057455.1 of Ganaspis sp. Gsp50. Taxonomy (NCBI): domain Eukaryota; kingdom Metazoa; phylum Arthropoda; class Insecta; order Hymenoptera; family Figitidae; genus Ganaspis; species Ganaspis sp. Gsp50. The sequence continues at coordinate 18,897 of WNHD01000499.1, forward strand.
ATAATTGCACTAAAAAGCGTTTTGCAAATACAAAATAAATAAAAGATTCGCTTTTTACAAATACTAAACAAAAGACAAATTTTCTTTCCATTACATTCGATTTTTTAAACATTTTTCAAGGCAGACTTATTATTTTTCAACTATATACTTTTCATTAGACTTATACTTTTCATTACTTTTTATTAGACTTACTTTTCATTACTTTTCACAGATGAAAAGTAATAAGAATGATTTATACAAAACTACTAAAGAACTATCTATATAAAAAGAAACTATAAAACCACATAAAAGGAATCATTGAACTGAAAGTGCAAATATTAAAAATAATCGAGAAGTAACCAATTTCGTCAATCGAAGTTTATTTAGAGCACTAAATAAGGAAAGATATGCTTCTGGTTGCGATGGAAAAAAAGAAACAGGTTTCGTGACGTGTCTGACACCAGGAACTCATATTTCGCAGAAAGTCAGTCCAAAGAGACATGAAAATAGTTTCAACAAATATTAAAAACAAATTGTTTATTGCTTTCAAAAAATTTTAAAACCAAGCATACAGCAACGTTCACGCTTCTAAAAACCACGTACCACAAATTTGCAATCCTAAAAATAGTATATACAATTTAAATTTACTACTCCACTATACCATCTAATTAGCAATATTACAATTTTTACCAAAATTAAAAAAAGTGTCCTTTCTCTAAAAAATAAAGAATCCAATAATTTCAATAATTTCCAAAAAATCCAATTGTTTTGGAACCAAAGTGAAAAGGATAGAGTCAATTTATCTCGCTTGCTCATAAATTATCAGTGTTACGTTATTTAATATGAAAATCGACATCGAGAACTGGAAAAAAAATGAAAAGTGATATCTGAGGTAACAGGAGAATATCACTGGATCGGAGGTAGTCGAAAGAAAATTATTTTTCTTTCGGTCAAGAGGTTTGTGGGAGGCCAATACAACCTCTGTCAGTATATTCAAGATCTTTAAATTTCTCCAGGAAAGGAATGTCGCAAGAATAGAGTCGATGTAGAAATTACTCCGTTCACAATCGTCATTTATGGCTCTTATTATGTAAAATTCTAAAATCATAATAATTGACAATTATTTCAGAAAAGAGGAATTGTAAAAAAATGTTTAGTTTCTATTGTAATTACGATTTTTTGCAATATGTTGAATTATTCGAAAAATTGCGACTGTATAGCCTAATAGATGGGTAAAATAAAGATCGTGAAATTTGCAGAAATCGATGATGTTATTTTTGCTTTTTTGTAATTCTGCCTTTTTTATTTTGGTATTTCAATGCTCTAAATCTGAATTAGTGGTTTTCAGTATTTGCTATATTTGCTATAAAAGCTTTTATCTGTACCAAATTTTTATCATTAAATATGTCATGTTTCAAATCGATTTAAAAACACACGAAAACGATCGTGAAAATTTATCGGCAGCAAATTTTTCCTTTTTTCTGTGTAGTATTTTTTCTGTGATAATATTCTTTTCTATGTAGTAGTTTTTGCTATGTAGTAGTTTTAGTTATGTAGTATAGTTTCTGCTATGTAGTAGTTTTAGCTATGTAGTAGTTTTTGCTATGTAGTAGTTTTTGCTTTATAGTACTACTTTTGATACTGTATATTATGTATAATATATATTATTTTATTTATTCATTCTTAAACGGGTTCAAAATGAACCCTTTACATTAATAAAATGTTAAAAAGTAAGACTATAAACGAATAGTCCCTTTATATTATATACAGTGACGACTGTGGACGTGAATCGAGCCTTTTCGAGCCTAAAATAGTGATAATAAGTTTCGCTTCATTGCGTTCTAAATGCGGAGAGTGAGCCATCAGGAATTTAGAGGATTCGAGGAGGATTCTAGGACTCTGCCTTAAAGGACGACGACCCTACTTCGGGCTCGGTATGGTAATACGGGTGGGATTTTCCTGTAGATTAATCCTGCTACCCTGGCCCTTGTCGCCAGGTTTCTTATTAATATGCTAATTTTCAGAGACTATCGCCAGGATAATGTTGCATGACGATGCAAACATAAAATTATGAGTGGCTCTAAATAGACACATAACTGAGTACACACAGCGTGATATGATACTGGAGAAATTTCTTTGTGCTTTGACAACCCAAATTCTCTTTCTTTAGATCCCGGTCAAGAGAAATGTGATACACTATAGACCAGGGCACTATGAATCTCTTGGGTTATTCTTATCCTACGGGAACGACAGGATCAGGCAACTTTTTAAATTTAATTACCCTCGAAGTTACGTAGAAATGTACGTTTTTGTTAATTTGTTTTTAAGAGGAGTAATAAATTGCAGTTTATCATTTAAGTTTGAATATTTGTGAATGTGTATATATGCACATGTGCATATAATTTTCAACAACTCATGAACTTATATTGTTATTATTATTTTTATTTCATTATTCCTCCATGCATACCCTTTCGAGGTTTTTTTACATATAAACTCCACAACTGTACATAGTTGATATTTTTTCATTTAGTTTTATTTTGGTATTATACTGATCACGGTTTTATACCCTCCTCTCAGCCACCATCTTTCTATATTGTTAATATTTTTTAATAGAAAAATAATTCATTCAATCATTCAATAATTCAATCATTTATTCAATAATCAATCATTTCATTGATTGATATTAACTGATTTAAGATCTTGTAATTTCTCAATCTTTTCATTGAATGATATTATAACTGATTTAAGATCTTTTCAATTTTTCAATCTTTTCATATTGATTGATATTAACTAATTTATTAATTAATAAATTAGTAATTTATTAATTAATAATTAGTCAATCTTAAGATTGACTAAGATTGACTAATTTAACGTTGATATGAACATAATGGGCATTAATTTAATTAACATGAGCCAAAACAATATAAAGTTAACTTCAACCATTTCATCACAAATTAACTTAAAATTATGTAATTTGTATTAACTAAACTCGAAGAAATAGCATAGACATACACATTACATAAATTTACGTGCATTGATTATATCTTTAAATATTTCAAAAGCAATCATCACGATTTTATATACTAATTAGCCAAATCGCTAAATTCATTTAACTTCTTAGACAAATATACAATACTAATTTAAAAGAAAACGTATATTCATTAATTAACATCAATTTAATGAAAAACCATCTACATTAGCAATCATTCTAGCCAAAACTATTAATTAATGAAGAGAAATTACTTTCTCTTCACTACTAATTGTGAACCGAAAATTGATCATTTAAAAAAATAATTACTAAATTCAGTGACGAACCTAGAACTTTCTGCACCCTCGAGGAAAATAATATACAAATATTATTAAAGAACTAAATTCTCCTTAACACCAATATAAATCAATAATCAATTTTTTCCCTTAATAAGTGATAAATTTTTTCCACGATAGAATAGAATTTCTTCAAAAATCTTTTGCCAAATCATTTTGATGCAAAATGTCTTGAATTAAAAATGAGACCAAGTTTATTGTGAGTAAGATGTATATTTGAATATACATATATAGAGTTGAGTGTCGTTAATGTTGGAGCTCTGTGAGTAACTGAAGACGTTCAGAGAATGAGAAAAAGTAAAGATGTTGACCGAAGGTTGATGAACCGCGATGCTGATCATCACATAAGGTCTTGAGAGCTCTTTCTTCTTTCTGATCTCCTGGCTAAGAGAACGACACAAGTTCTTTCGAACTCAGTCAAGCGTAAAATTGTTTTCCCCTGAGGGAGGTTAACGAAGGGCGCACGATTAGGCTCTCATCTCAAGAGACGAGATTTCAACTCTCCAGGTCCGCTATAAGGCCCACTTTTTAAAAATCCAAAAGGGTGATTCTTTGTAAAAATGCCTCCGGTCCAGGGCCAGGGTGGGGGGTTTCAACTCAAGGTCAAATTGCAGTGCAACTTGCAGCCATTTTCTGCAGATTTCATTCCACAGTAACAGCGGTCTGTACAATTTATTATTTGCTTGCAATTTCAGCTAAAGTTCTCTTGAGTCTCAATTTTTGAAAAAACGGGAAAATAGTCAAATTTGATTCAAAAACAAACAGAAAAAAAGAAGAAAAAAAAAGAAAAGAAGTCTAGAAGGAAATTTTTAACAAACAAAAAGTGGTTTCTGGACTTGAGAAACTGAGTTTAAGATTTATTTTCTATATATATGAGTTTGAATTTTGTTCTATAGATATAAAGAAAAACTAAAGAGGTAAAAAATTTAATCACAGTAAAATAAAATTAGGAGCAAAAATAAGAGCAAAAATCAAAGCTAAAATCAAAGCAAAATCAAAGCAAAATCAAAGCAAAAATAAAAGCAAAAATAAAAGCAAAAATGAAAGCAAAAATAACAGCAAGAAATAAAACAAAAATAAAACAAAAATAAAAGCAAAAATAAAAGCAAAAATAAAAGCAAAAATAAAAGTAAAATAAAAGCAGAAAAAAAGCAATAATGAAAGCAACAATAAAAGGAACAATAAAAGCACAAAAAATTAAGAGGAGAAATTAAAAATGAAAATTAAGAATAAAAATAAAAAAATTAGAAACAAAAAGGCACTTTTTAAAAATTTGTGGAATGCTAGGTGGAATGTAAAATAATTAGAAATGTAATTAATAAACCACATTAAACTTACAAAAGTGGAGAACTCTTATTTTTCAATAGTTCATTTTTTTACAAATTAAGCAAAAACAATGAAAATTACAAAAATACATGAAAAATGTTTTTTTAGTATTATTTAAATTATAATACCTTATGCAAGTTTTCAAAAGTTGTAAAAAACACAATTTTGTTCCAGTTTTTGTACACTGTGATATTATAAATTCTTGTACAATGTAATATTATAAATTCTTGTATACTGTATTATTATAAATATTTTCTTTTATACAAAAGAAACTCTTTTTCATTAAAAAAAGTAACGTTTGAAATTTTTCATTTCTTTGTTAAAAAAATTTTTGTAACATTTCCTTTCGTTATTTCATGCACACAAAAAGAAATTTTATAAATAAAGTAATAATAATAAATATGAATGTTATTCATGTTCTTAATTATTCATATCTTTATATTCATTTATATTATTTATATCTTTGTATTTATTGATTTATATTCATTTATATCATTTACATCTTTACATTTATTTATTTATATTCACATTTTTATATTCATTTATATCTTTATATTTATTTATTTATATTTATAACTTTACATTAATTTATATCATTTATATTTTTATATTTATTCATTTATATTTACATCTTTACATTAATTTAAATCATTTATATCTTTACATTTACATCTTTACATTATAATTTATATCATTTATATCTTTATATTTATTAATTTATATTTACATCTTTATTATTTATATCATATTCTATAAATAGTTAATAACATTGTTTAATCTTATTAGAATTTCTAATGTTAATTTTAATTATTTACATTACATTAACATTATTTTATTTGTACGATGTATAATGTTAATAGAATAACTTTGATTTTTTACTATCGCTATATAGTAAAACGATGCAAAATTATATTTATACATAAATAAAATGATACTAAAAAGAATAAAGTAATGAAACAAATTCAAATTCAAATCATTTCCGCGCCAAAGCGAGTTACCAATCGAAATGAACCAAGAGCTTCTGCTAGCGGCCACCAGGTAACGCTACAATGTCGGATTTGACGCGTCTCGTCAACACATGCTCCTAGACAGTCGGATAGCGTGAATCGCTTGGACCTAGTTTGCTGACAATTCGATATTCTCGTGTGCCTCTCTTGTCTCTGCCGTGTGTCTCAGTGTAATATTTTCCCGTTTATAACCCGCGATAACGAATTCAGTAACAGTGATCGTGTCATTATTTTTTTTGCTCCGAAAAGCTAAGAACGCGCGAGATCCCACGTCCTTGTTCGTGTTTCTTTATTTTCCTTGGAAAACCGGCATTGACGTCTGTCTAACCGGCTTTTAGTTTTCGATTGTGACGTGTTGCAGGTTAGGTGGGCTGGGTTTTTGTGACTTGTGACTTTGAGGGCCAAACAGTCTTTTCGCGAGTGACCGCCATATTTATACGCCGACACATGCAACCTGTTGTTTTACAAGTGTGGAGGTGGTGCCTCTGTCGCTGTCATTCGAGCTGATATTATCGTTATCATTCTAGTGATTGTCATCGTGGTTGCTGATCTCGGTGTGATCGTCATTTGTCATCGTTGGAGGGAAACTGGTTTCGCGACGGCTGCTCGACAGGATGAACGGGTAAGTTACCTCTTTTTCTTTCATTTTTTTGCCACATCCAGACAAATTTATCGACAGCAAGATAGAGAGGGATGCTTTTGAGCGAGCGAGTCAGAAATTAAGCGTGACAGATAATGAACCAGGTCCCGAGAGAGGGGAAAAATTATAGGGAAATTTAATAGTAACGTAAACATAACCTCGTGGATTGAACGTTTCTTTTTAATAATCAGTTGGCTGCTGATTAATCCGCATGACAAGATCCACGTGCTTCTTCTCGTGTTCTTTTCTTATTTTCAAATCATTTTTTTTCATATTTTTATAACGACTAAGAGGATTTTTTGCAAGTTCTTTGTTCAGTAATCGTTGGCTTTGGATAATATAACTTTAGTTTTTCTTCAAATGTGTGGCTTGTAAACAAAATGGCGCTTATTGCCAAAAAATTGTCTTTTTGGTTAATATAATTTATTTAACGAATTCGTTTATTTAATTGCATAAGTAGGTCAAGTTTTGATCAATTTTAATTTAAAAAAAACAAAATCGTGACAAAAAATTCAAGTTTAAGAAAATAACTAGGCTAAGGTTATATTATTGCTGGCATCAGCATAAATACGTGAGTTAATAATAAACCAAGAAATACAATAGTAGAAACAAAAATCGATATTGTCGGTAATGTTTATATTTTCATAAATCAAAAACTTGAGAGGAATGATAAGTATCAGCTAACATAATTGTCTCACTTGGCAGATCTATTCTGATATTTTATATTTTGAATAATTTCTTGAAAAGAATGTTTTTTCGTTTTAAAAAATGAAAGGATTTTATTTGCTCAAAGAATGATGTAACCTCATTTTTAAAGATTTAAAATTCTTTTGAATTCTGAATTGCGTAATTTGTTTATTGTTATAGTTTATATTTTTATTGCGAACAAGGTCTTAAAATTGTAAATTTTACTAATTTGCTAGTGTAAAATATTTATTGCTGTATTTTAAATAAATTAAATAAATTTAGATAAAACGAATGACTAACAATACAAACGATTAACAAACATTCTATTTTCAATAGTTTTAATAAAATACAATTACCAAAGTGTAAATTTATTAATAGAAACGTAGCTTGAATTATACTTTCTCTTAAATATAAAATAAAAACTAAAAATGTAAATTTCACATAATTATATTAACTTTAATTCGCCTACTTTAACTTCAACAAGTTTCAACATAAAAACAACAGTTTGCTTTAAAATTAAACTTATTTTATAGTATGGTTGTAAATTCTACTTTCCAACTTGATCACTTTAATGAAATATATCAAACTCTCAAGTTTTACTCGAAAATAGTTGGGTATACCAATAGTTGATATAACTTCTACATTTAAAGTTATCACTTTTCCTTTTAGTATGATCATCTTTTAGTGATAATAATTCAAGAACCAATCAACTTGAAAACTTAAAAAAAGTTAATAATAAAAAAAGTTAATAAAAAAAGTAAATAAGTAAATAAGAGTGTTTTTACCTATATAGGTAAAAAAAACTCTTGGACTTTGGAATGATATTTTTTGCAGCGGAAGTCATTTCGCGGTATTAAATATAGTTTTATTTTATTACCGAGGATCTATAAAACCGCGTATGATTCGTATCTAGAGTCTTAAGGGACAAAATCCTACATAAAATGGGACATCACCTTAAAACATACGTTTCTTCGAATGAGAAACATCTGGCATGAGCTCTCTAAGAATAGTATCGTTAATTTTGTATTTCAGAATGTTTCTCAGTCTCAAGTCAAGCAAACATTAAAAAATTGCAGTCTTTCTTGGAAAATGAATCGCCTCAGTGGTCATTTTAATCATTTAATTTAGTCTCACGTCATAAAATTCGAACACGCCATTTAGGACACTTGAAACGTATTTTCACTTTTTGAAGATAAAAAGCTAAGATAAATTATCTACACAAGAACAATAGATTGTTTTCTCAGTTTACGTATTTACAAGTTATAATTTGTAATATAAGATAGTTTAATCATTATTAGACTCTAAATTTGAAGGAGAAACATTTGAATGATTTTCGCCGATAAATCATGATTCAAATTGGAATTCAAACTCATGATTCAAATCATGCAGGAATAGAAATATTGTTATCAAGTTTTTTTGTGGTATTTTATTTTATTTTTTTAATCTTTTGGTTCTCTGTTGCATCTTTTTCGATATTCTTTGGTACTCTCTTGTTCCTCTTTTGTTTTCTTCGATTTATCTTGGTCGATACTATTTTATACCTTTCGATACTATTTTATAGCTTTCGATACTATTTTATAGCTTTCGATACTATTTTATATTTTTTGATACTATTTCAAACCTTTCGATACTATTTTGTACCTCTTGATACTATTTTATATAGCTGTTGATACTAATTGCGTCTTGTTTTGGTTTTCTCTTAATATCTCAGTTCCTGTCGATACTCTTTGATCTTCTTTAACTCATGCCAACAAACTCTAAACCTATAATTATCTATAAATTATTACACATATTTAAGCTTGAACATTTTCTACTATTTTACAACTCATAGTTTTTACATTTTTTTATATAGAAAACTTTAACAAAAATTACTGTATAAAAAGATTTCAAGAGTTGCCAATGGCATCGTTGGCATCTTAAAAATAATACGAGCGCAGAATTTTAACCGTTAATTTAAATGGACAGCACGATTTGAAGTAGCAATCGTGAAACTAGATTTCCATACAGATATACGTGTATAGTCAAGTTTTTTCTTCTGATGAAGAAGTATAGCGAGTGAGTTGCGAGTAGTATATGAATTGCGAGTTTTGTACGAAATTGCTGAAAATTATGGAAAAAAGAATGGAATTGTGAATAGAGGAGTGTAGTAAAATGGAGGTTACTTAATTGACACGAGTCGAGGCGTAATGCGTGCATTGCAGTAATCGGTTCCCGATGCAAGTCAAGAGGATGGGTTGATCGCGAGTCAGTCAATGCTGTTGCAGGTGCATCGAAAAAAAATTCAATGGGCGCACGTTCAACGATGCATCAGTAATTCATACATTGCGGATTATCGGGCCAATTTGACCGACGAGATCAACCGAGAGAGATGCAAAATCCAAGGGGTAAATGAACCTCAGCAGCAGAAAAAGACAGAGATAGAGAAATTGAAGAATGTATAGAGATTGTAGAGAGAATATAATGACTCTCGAATTGGTTGGATATAACTGAATTCAATTCATTGGAACTTTTTTATTATGAAAAGTCTGCGAATCTTATATCGTCCATTGTATTTGAATGTGCATTCAGATGTTAATGAATCTACTTTTATATTAATATGTAGAGGTTTTCAAACATTCAAGCATTGAGACATTTAGGCATTGGAACATTTATGCATCCAAACATTTTTGCGTTCAAAATTTTTTGCATCCAAATGTTTTTATGCCCAAACGTTTATGCAACCAAAAGTTTTTGCATCCAAACTCTCTAAATCCAAATAAGTGAGAATCCACTTATTTTATGTCAAAAGTCTTCCACCGCACTTAAAATAAGTGAAAATCAACTTATTTTGAAGTCAAATTTCACTTATTTTAAGTGCATTGAAGACTTTTGACTTAAAATAAGTGAAATCCAACTTATTTGGATTTAGAGAGAACGTTTTGCGCCAAATGTTTACGCATCCAAAAGTTTTTTGCATGAAAATATTTTCCTTCTAAATTTTAATGCATGCATTTTAAATCTGAATTTGTAAGGAAAGTTATATAATGATTGAAATTAGTAATTTTTTTTTACTAAATCAGATTTAGAGAGAGTATTTTGTTTTGAAGCGTTGTATTTCTTGTATATATAATTCAGTCGCTGTTTTGCGAATCTTGGCTAATCCAAAAGAGGATTGTTGAAACAATAATAATGCAGAATATTAGAGAAGATATACACAGAAGAAACGAAACGTTTTTCAATGCATAATCTGTTGAAATTCAAGATACTTCGAAATTCCACAGGCCTACGTCAGTAAAAATCCAAGTGCATCTTGGAACTTAACTTGAATTTTTACGGGAATTCAAAAGAAAGGAAAATAAAAGAAAGAAATAAAAGAAAGAAGTAAAAGAAAGAAATAAAAGAAAGAAGCAAAAGAAAGAAATAAAAGAAAGAAGTAAAAGAAAGAAAAATGTCTGTAGAATTACAAAGTACCTTGAAATTTAACAGCGTTGTATTGAAAATTAACACATACTTTTTTCCTGTGTATATAATAGACAAAAGAATAGAATGAAGGTAGAGGACAGATGAAGATAAAAAGTAAATAAATTATAGAGGAAATAGATAACTGGATAAAGGAAATAGATAACCAGATAGAGGAAATAGAGATAGAGAAAACAGAAAGATAGAGATACTAACAGAGATAGATATTCAGAGCTTGTAGCATCATCGGGGGAGGTACCTACTGCAGTTCTAGCTTGGTCCGTTCTGCCCCCGTAGCAGCAATTACCAGGCATTCAGCTACGGATGGAATACTCGTCTCTGAAATGTTCCAAAATCATAATCACGACCCGCGGGATTCATGCTCGATTATCCCCGCGGACCATTTTCAAAATGCATTCATGTATGCGCGCTGACAGGCCTCTACCATCGAGAATGATCGTCCCGCGAAACTAATGTTTGATTTACAGGTCGATCGGTTAATTTCGCAGCCAGTGCGCAAAGCCTTGCTCCTTAGGGGTTCATAAACTAAACTCCGAATCAAACTTTGAAGATAAATTAATACTTGCTGCTTCGTTTAGGTTATATAATCCCACCAAAGAAATTACTCCATGCAAATGACGCTAAATTCACCATTTTCTTGGAGATTATTTCTTGATAATAGTAATAATATTAATAATAATATTAATAATTCTTTTTTGAAAAACGTGTTGGATACTTTTTCAACTTTTGAAGAAACGATTTTATCCTTTTTCTTCTGTTTGTTTATTTGAATAATTCATTGATACAATAGTTTTCAATTGCAGGTCAATGCAAATTCTAATTGCATTAAAAATTATAAAAAAGATTGTTGATAGGTAGCTTTGTTATTTATGTTAAAATCAAAAAGTTTTATTATCGATGTTTCATGTCGATGTTCCATCATCAATGTTTTATTATATCAATGTTCCAGTGTCTACGTTCCATTATTGATATTTTATTGTCGATGTTCCATCATCAATGTTTTATTATCAATGTTCCATTTTCGATGTTCTATTATCGATATTCTAATATCGATGGTTTCTTGAAAGTATCAACTTGATACCAAAAAGTATCGAACTGATCACAAAAAATATCAAATTGGTCACAAAATCTTCATCAATTTGATATTTTTGATATCAATTTGACACTTTTAAATAAGCTGTGTTCTTGTCGAAGATTTATTTACTGGTGTTTTACTTATCGATTCAAAAGATTAGCCAGGCAAATATTGCGCGAAATTGTGTGTCATAAATAAAGTTACACTAAATGTGTGAAATGCGTCTCTTTGATGGAAGAAGACTGCTCCAAATTCACTGAAGGTAGACAGCAGATTGGAAGATTAAAGGGATTATGTTTGAATAATAGTCGGACCGATAAAATTTACGGACATTGGGAATATTAAGTACATGGCAAAAAAAATATGAGGCGCCTCGGAGATTAATACGTTCGACACGAGTACTTTCGCCAATTTCTCTCCCCCCTTTGAAAGCTTCTGCTCTAGCTTCACGTGTGCTTTAACGATGCTGTCTTGACGATAATAGATCGTGGCACTCTGCCACAGCGAGTGACTAGGCAGAGAAACAACCTCGTCCAGTACTCTAACATAGAAATCGACCTAGTTGGTACATTCGCTGCCCTGTCTTTTTTCATACTGCCAAACATCCCCCACAGCTTGCAAAAGCATTCTCCAGAATAATAACTTTAATTTTGAATTTTAAGCACGCTGAAGTTTGCAATGATTCTGTATGTTTTATGAAAAATGAAGGGACAGATTTTTGGTATTTTTAATGTTTTCATTTATTTTCATTGGGGGCTTGTAATATTTATTTACAACTTGTAATATTCATTTACAACTTTCAAAGATTATACATTGTCTCTGTATGAAGTTATTAAATGAATAGTGGAACAGTGATTAAGACCAAAATTTGCTTTTTATTTTTTTGTAAAGGAAAAAGACGATGCAAATAAAGTTGCGAACGTTTAAATAAAGGAAATTTTTATTCCTCTATTTTTAAAAACTCAGATCGGTCCTAATATATTATTTTACGCAAGAATTATTGACTTTCGTTTTCTTATGTTTTTAAAAAAATTGTCCATTTTCACTACGAAAGTATATTTTTAAAAAGTTAAAACGAAAAGAAAACAGTTCGTTCAAACGAACGTTTTAAATTCAGAAACCCAAAAAATGTTGTAAACTTCAGTATGATAAATTTTATACAAATGACAATGAGTCTATAGAAATTGTTGTAATAAATAATATTATTATAGTAAATAATATTATAGTAAATAATATTATTATAGTAAATAATATTATAGTAAATAATATTATTATAGTAAATAATATTATAGTAAATAATATAGTAAATAACATAGTAAATAATATAGTAAATAATATTACAGTAAATAATATTATACTGAATAATATTATGCTAAATAACGTTATAGTAAATGCATTATTATAATAAATGATGTATATAAAGTTCTCCACCTTCAAATGAACGAAATAATTGTCACATCTTTTTAAAAATACAAATTTAATCAAAAATATTGTTTCTGCATGCTCTGCACGTTCAAATAAATGATATATTTGTCTCATATTTTCAAAAATGCAAATTTGATTAAAAGTATTGTTTCACATACCAAATAGACACAACTTTTATACTAAAATTGCTTAATTATATTTTATGATTTTTAGTTGTTATTAATTGTAACATTTAATTTCGATATTAATTCTAAAAACACTTTGTGGAAACAAAACATTTTATACTAATAAACGTTCAGAACTTTAAATACATGTTTTATGCCAACAGAAGCGACTTTTTTTTATTTTTCGGTTTTTTTGGAAATCTTTCCCATCAAAATAGACCGTTTAGTGAGTGGATTGAACTGGCGTTGAAAAAGTTGGACTTAGTTTGCAAAAAGTGTAGATTTTGAGAGATTAAGATGTTTCTCGCGAGCGCTCTTCGATTCTTGTGGTTAGTATATAAGCCCGTGGCAGAGACTGAGTTGCAGAGGTTCTCTCGAGGCACACTTTCGGAGCTTACGTTGCGGAGTCCCAGTGACTATCATCTGCTCTGTGAAAGGTCCCTGGATTCCTGGCAGAAAGTGCTGTTGCTTAATGTTGCTAGCCTCCGCCGTCTTCTCATAAAGGGTTGGACACCTTCGGGTTGACCTTGAGTTGGGCGAGAGTGTATTGGTCAAAGCAAAGTCATGTGTGCCAACCTCCAGAATTCCTAATCCGAATTCTCGAGGGGAACAAAACAGGGCCTACTCCGAGGGAACTTTTTTTCCATTTTATTTTCAATATCTGACAATTGTATAGATGATGCTTTTCGTTGAGATGATAATTCAGTTCTGCTTTTAATAAAGTTGTGGTTTAAATTTCTCTCCATTGACTCTTTTACATTATAAAAATTAGAATTGGGAAAAAGTTTATTAAAATTTTTCTATATACGAATTCGTTGAATAAAATGACGTATATGAATGAAATGTACACTTTTCAGAATTGTTAAAACTGAAACACAATGTAAAAGTTGTGAGACTGGTATTTATTTTTATCTTTTTACATCAAACAAAGAGAGAGCTTTATACTCTAATGGCATGAAAGCTTCGTACTAGGTTGCCAATTAATTCAGAATTCTACGCAGGATACACTTGCAGATTATATGTTCCCTCAACCCGCATGATAGCCAAAGCCCGTATTCTGAACATTATGGGTGCATTCAACTAATTACTTTCCTCGATATGACTTCCAGTTTAGCCTGACATGATCCAATACAAAGGACGATTCAATCAGTAATTCTTTATTGTCTACTCAAAGGTTTTCATTTTTGTATTACCTCCTTTTGGACTACTCAGTTTTTTACATTCTCATCAATAATGAGAGCGTATTAAAAATGTGCGATTTTTGGCTTTTGCTAATTTTCAGCAATATGTATAAGTTATATATACAATACAATATATATATTATATATATACAATACATATATATACACTGAGAGAAATGGATTGTACAAATTTGATGGTTAAGTTCTGATAGTACCAGGTACTATCAGAGATCTTACCCCGCACAATCCATATGGTATCCAGTACAACATAGATGTT
>WNHD01000499.1:39283-67465 GCA_011057455.1 Ganaspis sp. Gsp50
TATTTTTAAATTAAGCTTATAAATATTTTTCAATCAAACAAAAACCTCCAAACTTATGTGTAAGTTTAAAACAAGAAATTATTTTTCTCAGTGTACATTTTATTTTTCAATTCATTTTTCACAATTCAATTCTTTCTAATTCAGTTTTAGCCAATTCAATTTTTGACAATCCAATTCTTTCCTATTTAGCTTTTATAGCCAATTTAATTTTTGACAATCCAATAATTCTTTTCTATTCAGTTTTAGCCAATTCAATTTTTTACAATTCAATTCTTTCTAATTCAGTTTTTACTAATTTAATTTTTGTCTATTCAATATTTTTCAATTCAAATTTTTTTTAACTCGATTTGGATAAGTCTGTTGGCGTGATTTATTCATTCGTTTTTTTATATATCTATTTTTCAATTCATTATTACTTCCTCATGGAGGGAATTTTATTTTTTTAATATTTTGTGTTTATTTATTTCGTGAATTTCTTATTATTTTGTTATCACGTGACATTGTTAATTTTATTGTTTGAATTTTAATTATTATTGGTCCCTGAGTTTCAATTTATGGATTTTATTATTCACTCACAAAGAAAGTTTCTTTTGATTTAAAGAAATAGTTGACTTGTGTCTTTTCAAATTCCATTTTTCTTTCCTTTAAAGAAACTTTTTTTGACTCAAAGATTTTTTCTTTGTTCATACAAATTGTGGTCATTGATTCAAAAAAATATGTCTTTAATTTTGAATGTTTACTGTTAAAAGTTTCTCTGTGTACATGAACACATACTAGACTTTCTTCGATTCAAGGCAAAAATTCCTCTAAATAAAAGAAAATGTCTTTGAATCAAAGAAATTTTTTTTTAAATGAAAGAAATTTTTTTGAAATTAAAGAAACTTTTTTTAAATTAAAGAAACTTTTTTTAAATTAAAGAAACTTTCTTTAAATTAAAGAAACTTTTTAAATTAAAGAAACTATTTAAATTAAAGAAACTTTTTAAATTAAAGAAACTTTTTAAATTCAAGAAACTATTTACATTAAAGAAACTTTTTGAAATAAAAGAAAAATGTTATTTCGTTAAATTAAAAACAACTCTTTTCTGAATGTAATTTTATTATATTGGCGATTTTATTACTTGACAATTTTATTATTTAAAAATTGTATTATTGGTAACTGCATAATGTTACTACATTCGTAATATTAATTGAATGTACCATTGATTGATGAAAATAGAAAATGTTTTACTAAATACACGTTTTGTGCAATATTTGGAATTGAAAGATAAATTTGTCAAATATTGAAGTATTATCTTGATAAAATGATTTTAAAATGGAGAGCGCGTGTTGATTAATAATGAATATTTTGAAAATGTTGCTACTGATTATAAAGTAAAGGACAATTGAAATTGAAAGAGCAGGGAATTAGGAGAAATACATACATCCCACGGATTCAGGTAAACCCTCCGGTCAGTATGGGCAACTGTCCATTCCCAGTCGGTAATCCTGACACGGTTTCCGGTCGAAGGGTGGGCCAACCCTGGACGCTTTCCCCTTTCCGATAATCCGATTCCGTTCTCCCATCCATTCGATTCCAATAACATAATAACTCTTGAATTCATCCCTCACGCCATGCCAGTCCATTCGACGGCTCGACCCTTTTCCCGATTCAGGAACTAGAAATAATTAGGAAGCATTCGAATTGCTCCGATGAAAAGAACGACGCCAGAGAACGAGAAATGTAACACCGTTGGAAAATTCAAACTTCTATATCCGCAAGCACTTGAGAAGATAAATGTGAAAACTTATTCAATTCAGTAAAACTCACTCTTGAGCATCTTCTTCTCTCTATACACTTTGCATCAGAATTAATCAATCTTTCACAAAATTGATAAAATGTGCGCACCATTTTTGTCATCTAGCAAACTTTTAATGAAAACAAATTGGGTTTTTGTAAAACAACAAAAACCCAATTTGTTCTTCTTAAAGAGACAATTCAGTTTTTTCAATCCCGAAAGAATTTACGTTGTTAGCAACAAAATTTCACTTTAATTTAACATTTAATTTAACTTTAATTTAATTCGTGAAAACTTGTTTTTTATAAACTTTAGAAGGAATTACGCATTGAGTAAAAGGATGTGTCTTTGTAATATTTCTCCTTTTGTAATATACTGAAATAATTGCACTTTTGGATATTTAAAATTCGATTCCGATTATTACTTTTTTTGTCGGAAATATTTTTATATATCGAATGCTTTATACATATAAGGTGTACGTAAACGATTTGAGCACTTATTCTGGAATTTATTATTTGCACAAAGAATTGTCATTTGCGCTTCTACTTGTTAAATTTTTTGCATTTCAATAGTCCAAATATATATGAGATTTTTCAAACGATTTCAAACCTCACTTCTAAGAAAGTCGCTCTCGGGAAACTGATCGAGTTTCAAGTGGAGAGAAATAGTTTGGATTCCGTATATTGAATCCCATTTTTTGAGATGAGAATTCCCTTGAATAAATCTCCGGCATGAATCCGTCTAGCGAGTAAACAAACAGACATTTTATTATTTCGTTCAGATTTAACGTGCACGACTATTTTTAAGTACAAAAAGTAAATACAGATACACACGCGAATTCAAGCTTCAACTTGAAATTGAAAATTGATTTTAATAGCGCCATTTTCCAAGTTGCGTGTTCAACCTCAATGCTGCCACTTTTTTTAGGTAGGAAAATTTTAGATTTATAATTCCAGTTTGGTGTAGTTTATAGTCTTCTATAAAAAACGAGCTTTGGGTGTATCTCTTTAATCGGAACTCAACTTTTTTGGAAGCTTTTGATATTCAATATTTTCATCTTTAATCTTTCTAGGATATTGTATACATATGCTCTCTAAATCGTATTAAGTGAAATCTACTTATTTTTAAGTCAAAAGTATTTTATCACTTACAAATAAGTGAAATTTCACCCAAAAATAAGTGAAATTTCACACGAAAATAAGTAAAATTTCACATGCAAATAAAGTTCTGAACGTTCAAATGAACGAAATTTTTATCCTTGTATTTTTAAAAATTTATGTCTGTCCTGAAATATTATTTTACGTAAGAATTGCTAACTCTGTTGTTATTGTTTAAAAACAATTGTCCATTTTCACTACAAAAGTATATTTTTAAAAAAATAAAACAAAAAGAAAACAGTTCGTTCAAATGAACGTCCAGAACTTTATGCACATAATTTCACACGAAAATAAGTAAAATTTCACACAAAAATAAGTTAAAATTTCACTTATTGAAAGAGTGGAAGACTTAAAAATAAGTATAGATTTCATTTATTCAAGTTTAGAGAGTAGTACAGTTAAACTACATATATTAAAGAATAATGGTTAAAAACACAGGAAAAACGAAATGTTGAATTTCAAGATGAACTTGTATTTTTACAGGCGCATATGCGAATTCCAATTTATTTTGAAATTTAACAGGTGATGCGTTGAAAAAAACATTTTGCTTTTTCTATGAAAAAGTATATAAGATTCGTTTAGAATGGTTCTTTTATATAATATACAGATATTTTATATAATATACAGATATTCTATATAATATAATTATCCCGGTGGCGGGATTATCAACAAAACAACAGAAATATAGAAATAAAATTGACAAAAATGTAAATCCGAATAGAGAGGCTCTACTGTTTTAAGTTTTAGTGTCGCTGTTTCTGTTGGTGTTTTATAAGAGTGTTAATAGCGCTTTGAACTCTCTTTCACACAATAGGCGTTAAATAGGAATCAGCTCTAATCGTAACGAGTCAATAATCTACGTTTCAACGTAGATATAATTCAACGTTTAAGTAAATTGATTTGAATGCTTATTTAAATGGATGGAAATTTGGAGTAACAGATTTTAGAGGTTATGGTTAAATAACAATGGACTAATTAAAAAGCTATTATCTGGTAATAAAGTAGTCACGTTGGTGAGTTACAGTTCATCGGAGCATGGTTTAGACAATAGATGATCCCTGGCTAGTTTAAGCCCCCTCCTCCCCCTCTGCCTCACTGTCGGTTCTAATTAACCACATAATAGTGGGGACGGGTTCGTGCAGTTGGTGGCTTTGATATTTAATCGGGTTTAACGCAAGCGCTCAACCGACCAAACGAGCGTTCTACAACTCTGTTTTAATTCTATTTGTCTCGAGAAAGAGAAGATCACGGGGTAAAGGTTCTCACGGGAGTGCCTGAAGAAGGATTATACGCGACATATTACACACATACGTTTAAAACCCATCCTAGGCCAGATATCATGCATTACTCACATTACATTGTCCCTGCTTTCCTGACAAGATAACTTTCCATATTCTCTTGTCTTGTTGTAAACTACGCACACTTTAAAAGTGTCAAATTCATATCAAAAATATAAAATTGATGACGATTTTGTCATGAATTTGATACTTTTTATGATCAATTTGGTACTTTTTATGATCAATTTGATACTTTTTGGTATCAAGTTGATAGTTTCAAGAAAACTGCGTGCGCAGAAAATAATTTGTTCAGTTTCTTTGAAACTACGTAGAACAAAAATAGTGCAGTTTCTTTGAAACTACGTAGAACAAAATTGGTGAAGTTTCTTTGCAAACTACACAGAACAAAATTGGCTCAAATCCGTTTTGTGTTATTTTGAACGAATGCTAAAGTACATACACAGGATTAGATTCTTTTTTCGTAGAGTCTTTTCTTAGAGTCTTTTTGATTCGATTCCATTTGAGTCAAACAAAAATCTAATCACATTTAAAAGGTTATGTGTAAAAGGGATGATCATTATGAACGGTATCTTTTTGTGCAAATTGAATAAATGGTAGTTTGGGTTGAAAATGTTGAGATTGGGTTGAAAGTTTATTAGCTGTTGGGTGTTTTTGAATCTTATGTTAATGCTGCACGTCAAGACATTATTTTAGGAAGTGCTTGATTGCATTACCATAATCGATTCAAAGCTGTGTAAGCTACCAGAACTGCTTTTCCCAAGCAGAGGCAGAGGCAACACAATGTAATGGGTTTGTAAACATTTACAATCACGGATCAAACGGAATGCGTGGATAATGTGATCCTGAACACCCGTTGAGATTGACTCTGGTGTTAATGTTTGCAAATGGAATACCGGATTAATTGTTTGCTTTCAGAGTAAGCTCCAAGACTTTGCTGTATTAGGTTAGTGTTATTCCAAATATTTAGTTTTCTTGTAGTTCTGCTAATTTGCTATATAAGATGATGACCTAATGATGTCCTACGTTTAGGACAAAGACGATCGAGGAAAGAAATATCTGTTATTTTTTCTCTTATTATTTCTCTCTCTTTCTGTTATTCTTTATAGAATCTTTTTATCGGTAGCCCTTTTTATGATCGTGTTTATGATTTATCATTTTTATGATCATGTTTTTGATTTATCATTTTTATGATCAATTCACGATTAACTATCAAAAATGAAATGTATAAAAATAAATGTATTAATGTATTAATGTATAAGAAATGTATAAAAAGGAAAATGAAATCAATTTAGAGATATACTTTATATAGAAAGTAAAATCACCAATATGTTAGCAACAATTTTCGCAAATTTCCTTTAGGAACAATGATTCCGATTCACAGAATCGGGGATATAGAGATATGATAAAGGAAACACGCATAAAATCTAGATAGATTGAAATGATAATGGCGATTTAGAATTTGTGTTTGACGGTTTAGGATTGGCGGATGGATTATTGAAAGAGTAGTTTTTGAATGAGGGAAATTATTGAAATTGAAATAGTAAAGTGAAGCGAGTGGCTTGTCAAAGCGGTTGGACACAAAAGTGGAGAGGTTATGGAGAGCATCTAACCGTGGACATTTCTGGTACATGCAATTGTGGACTCACGCATGCATGCATGCATGCATTAGTCGGCCGATGAAGCACGTAGGTAACCTTGTCAGTGCACAGGTGCTTAATAACCATCTAATTGAATTGTCCGAGATATTGGCAACAACGTATTCGCTCCATCCCCTCTGTTTAGCTACCCCTTGACGAACTGGCTCTCGTGTATCATCACAGGATACTGACATTTCTGCGTTCGATGGCCTCCACCTCTCGACCTGGACAAAAGGCTGCCTAAACATCGTCAGTCGACCTAGTGCTTTAAGCACTGGCTTACCACAAACTGTAATATTCATGGTATCTGCTGAAAGCAGGGCTTCAACCACCAGAACAGTTTCGTCTTTTAACATCATCATTATTAGTCATTTGATATCATTATACTGTCATTTTTTCAATGCGTCCCTCTCTATCTAAAGTGAACGTGTTTTTTGTATAGTTTTAGCTTTCATTTTTTCTTTTTGTTTGAATTATTGTTTTGGAGTTTATTTTTATACTCTCTAAGCTTAGTTACTCTCTCTAAATCGTAGTGATTTTTTTACTAAAAGGGCTGTTCACAAATTACGTAAGATGGTTTTGAGACATTTTTAACTATCCATCCCTGTGTGTAAGACTTTATGTACATAGTAAAAATTAACAGAGGGTGTAAGATTTCATTAGATCCAGCCTTACGAAATTTATGTTCTTAATAAATAAGAGAAAAATGGGTAAATATTAAATAGTGAAAAAGATACTAATTTTTATAGAAAAATGCACTGAAAAGAAGAAGTATTGTTTTCTGTGTGGATTACTATTAAATAGTGAAAAAGCTACTAATTTTTATTAAAAACCTATACACTGAAAGAAAATATTTAAGAAATTTCAGTAACCAGATTGTACTCTCTTAAAATGAATCAGCGAAACTTCGCTGATTTATATTGAAAAAGAACATGTTAATGGAAACATTACAGATTTAGGGTAAAAGTGTAAAATGGGAAAAATTAAAAATTATTAAACTTTCGAAAATAATTTTCGAAATTTTAATTTTAAAAATTTTTTTTTTTAAAGATATCGTATAAGTATATTATACTTATGTTGCCCTAATTTATAGCTTTTCAATTAAAGAATGCTCTTACTTTTTTTGGGGTTTACCCCTAAAAGAATATTGATTTTAATTAAAAGAATGCTCTTTTGTATTACAAAAATTAAAACTTTTTTGCATTCTAGCAATCACTGGATATTTTTTGATATCAAAATGAAAATAAACATGCATTTTTTAATTGAAAAAAAAGAGTGAACTATAAAAACATAAAATTTTAACGCAAATAATATTAAATATTTTTTTATGATGGTGAATACCGTATTTGCAGAAACTTGTGGAAAATGAAAAAGTGAGTGATTGACATGGAAAAAGATTGAACAATCCATATAAATGAAAAATAATAAAAACATTTTTACCTATATTAAATATATACAATGATTGCACATGCAGAGATTTTTAGAAATCAAAATTGAAAGACTGACATTCATTGTTGGGTTTTTTGGCATTGTTTCCCATTAAAATAGATCGTTTAGTGAGCAGATTGAACTGGCATTGAAAGAGTTGAATTTAGTTTGAAAAGTGTACATTTTAAAAGATTAAGACAATCTTCGAGAGCGCGAGACTTAAATAATTAAAAATTGTAAATTAATAAATAATTAAAATTGCTTATTTATATTTGGGGTTGTCCATAAACTACGTCACGCTATTTTTCAGATTTTGTCCACACTCCCCCCCCTGTCGTCACAAACTTCACATGTATTAGCGCCGTTTTTTCTACAGATCATCACGGTCTCAGCAAATTCGACCCCCCCCCCCCNCCCCCCCCCCTCGAAAGCGTGACGTAGTTTATGGACGGCCCCTTTTATGATTTTTGATTGTTATTAATCGTAACAGTTAATTTCGATGTTAATTCTGAAAACACTGCATGGAAGCAAAACATTTTATATTAATAAACGTTCAGAACTTTAAATACATGTTTTGGGCCAACAGAAACGACTTTTTTTATTTTTCGGTTTTTTCGAAATGTTTCCCATCAAAATAGACCGTTTAGTGAGTGGATTGAACTGGCGTTGAAAAAATCGGACTTAGTTTGCAAAAAGTGTAGATTTTGAGAGATTAAGATGTTTCTCGCGAGCGCTCTTCGATTCTTGTGGTTAGTATATAAGCCCGTGGCAGAGACGGAGTTGCAGAGGTTCTCTCGAGGCACACTTTCGGAGCTTACTTTTTTTCCATTTTAAATTCAATGTCTGACAATTGTCTTTTCAAGTAGTGACAATACTTGAACAATTTGTTTAAAGTATTTTTTAAAGTATTGTTTCAAGTATTGTTTCAAGTATTGTTTCAAGAATTGTTTCAAGTATTGTTTCAAGAATTGTTTCAAGTATTGTTTCAAGTGTAGATTTAGACAATTGTTTAAAGTACTGTTTGAAGTAAATTGTATCAAATGTTTCGTTAATTTCAAATTTCATTGGAATCTCGATTTAGAAGGTAAATTGGTTCTTTACAAGAAATTGAAAGTTTATTTGGAGCTTCGATCGATGCTTGATTTTACTTGTATGTAGTTACTTAGTGTACTGTCCTGATTGTACTTACTCTTCGAAGCTGTGTATTGTTGACGTGTGCGTATGTTGTGTATACGTATATGTAGTGCATACGAATGCAGTTATGCAGTGTATATATGTATGCAGTGCATATACGTATATTGTGTATACGTATGCAGTATATATACGTATATTGTGTATACGTATGTAGTATATATACGAATGTAGTGTATACGTATGTAGTATATATACGTATAGTGTATACATATGTAGTATATACGTTTGCAGCGTATACGTACGTATATTTATATCCCCATGCATTGTGTACGTACACATTTACACACGCACATATGCACATATATACATATATGGACATGGTGTTCGTATACAAGTGTGCACCTGTACGCGAAATCTGCGTGGCAGTTCTGCCAATCGAGGCTCTTCAAGTGCCAATCTCGATACCGCATGGAGTAGATTGAACTAGAGTGGTATGGACAATGAAGTGGAGAGTTTAAAGGGCCAGGACAGGTATATTCAAATCACAGCCTCTGCATTTCGTAATTAATATCCCAATCGTATGCTATTTTTGTCTTTCATCTTTAAATTAACAAGCCAACTTTTCATTTTCATTTTCTTTGCACTCAAAAATTATTGGCAGTGCCAGAAAATTATTTCCTCTTTCAACTTACTTCCTTAAAATCCATTCATCAATCTTTAAAATCTATTCATCAATCTATAAAATCTATTCACCAATCTATAAAATCTATTCATCAATCTTTAAAATCCAGTCATCAGTCCTCAAAATTCACACAAAAGAATAAATCTAAAGAAGTGAAGCTATATAGATAATTTTTTTATTTCGAAGTGCTGCTGTCGAAAAAATTCTCGTTAGGGTTGATTGGCAGAAAAGCGAAACATGTGTCATTTAAAAAAATTGTTGTAGATACGCTTTTTTAAGAGAATGGATATTTAATTTAATTTTAAAGTATTTAATTTGTTATCACAAATAAATAAATAAATTTTAATGATATTTATGTCAGTCTCGAATCGGATTTTTCATTGTATATTTTGCCTAATGCCGCGTAGTTTCTAGAATTATTCTCCGTGAGGTTAAATTTTTTTCACTTTCGCAATGTGAAGTTATGGTAACGCGAAAATTGGATGTCACGTAGAGGGCGCCCATCTGTGGAGGTTCTCCTTATCATAAGACGACACTCAAGGGAGGCTGACGACTGCAAAATATGTCTATTTGCTCCTTTAAACGCTGACTAATCTGAATTTTATCTCAGATATTTCGACCCAAATTACGTTTTACGAGGTACAATTTTCTGGCGGGGAACCCGCTAATTATTATCAACGAAAAGACCTCAACATGTTTATCAAGTCTCTCTATCTCACTTTTTCTCTCTCTTTTTTCCCCTGCTCGTTTCACTTTTTCAATTATCAAGCTTAATGTACACTGAATAATAATTACTCTTCCGCAAATCACGATGTATTAAATACCATTCATATTTGACGTTTAATGTTTATTTTTAATGCTCATATATTCTGTTGCCGTGATTTTTTTTTCGTATTTTATGGTTTGTGTTTTCATATTTTGTGTTTTTATATTTTCAGTTTTCACATTTGACGTCTTTATATTTCTGGTTTTCATATTTTACGTTTATTTATATTTGATTGTTTAAATTTTGGTATTCTTTTTATCCTTTATATGGAAAACGTTCACATCAAAATGAAAGCAGGAATGTAATTACAGTTTTGACAGAAAAATAGTAATACCCTTTTTTTCTGTTTCCGCTCTCTTTCATTTTATCTCTGTCACTCTAAAATTTATTCAAACTGCAAATTATCTTTCTGAAAAAGTTAATAATTTCCAAAATAATGATTGATAATCCAAAATAATGATGATTGATAATTCCAAAATAATGAATGATAATTAATTTGAATTTATAAAATTTTGTAAATTGAATAATAATAGTTAAATTAACAAATTGAATTTATGAAAATTTGATACTTTCTTTTGACGAATAGAACAGAATTGAAATAATTCCGTTCATTTGTTTTCTTGAATTTTGGAAAGAATTAATGTGATATGTTGTATCGTGTTCTTCTTGCCTGATGTATGATTGATTTTTTTTTAATAATCTGTGAGTTTTATATTTGTGTGTTGTGTGCATTTTTATAATTCTTCTCTTTTCTTTTTTACGTTACAGAGACACTCTGCACACTGGGCATAAGGTACGAGACTTTCGCACTGCAAAACTATTTTTTTTATAAATCTATCCTTTATCTGTCTTTTTGTGTCCCTTCTTAAACATTCTACATCCTGCTTCAATAATATAATTATTCAACATTTTTATTTTCTTGAAAATTAAACTCTTTTTACTTATAATTCTTTTTACAGTTTGTTTAAAAAAATGTTTTTGTTATTATTTTTATAAATTCTTATAAAATTATTTATTAATTTTATAAGAGAGCATTTTATTGAATTTACTAATTCAATAAAATGCTTTCGTGAAGAAAGGATATAAAAATCAATAAGGATTTAAAACATATAAAGATTAAAATTGTAGTAGATGAGAAAAAAGCGAAAGTGTTTTTATTTTTAGAGAAACATTGAATTATTCATTTAATGCATTTAAAAAGAGCCTTACTTAAGATAAAAGAAGTAGATTATAATTCAACTTTTTTTTAAAATTGTATCTCCTTTTAATTATTTTTTATTGGTATTTCTTTTATCAATTTCGTTGTTTTAATATTTTTATTATTTTTCGATCGTACTTATACGTCTTTTTTTCTAATTTTGTCTCCGTTTGAAATTTTCTCATTTCTAACCTTTTGTCTTTTAATTATGTCTTGGTTTAAATTATTTTCTCTTACAACACTTTTCCTTTTAATTTTGCCTCCATTTAAATTGTTTTCCTTTTTAATCTTATTTCTTTTTAATTTTGTCTCCATTTAAATTCTTCTCTTTTCTAATTTTTTTCTTTTAAATTTTGTCTCCATTTAAATTCTTTTCCAACTTTCATTTTTCTTCGCAGATTTTGATCTCTCATTAAAATTTCGTTCTTCTTTTTATCTTCTGTATGTGCTTTACTTTGCCTAAAACATAAATCTGTACGCTTTTAATACTAGTATACGTACTCACAAAATTTTCATCCACCTACGTTTGTTAATCCTTGTTATTTTTAAAAACTACTCTTAATTGTTCGTTTTAATTTTTTGAATTGTTTTTGTTTACGTATTAATTTTTGTATTCTTTTTTCTTTACGAATTGATCTTCATAATTTTTTAAACTTATTTTTTACATTTCATTTTTATACTTTTAGTATAAAAGTTTTTAAAAAAACTCTTTTTTTATACTTTTGAAACTAATTTTACTAATTTACCTTTACTATTAAATTTTATACTTTAAAACTGATTTTTGTATTTTTCGGACTGTTTTTTTATTTTCGTATAATCTTCTTGAAACTTTTTGTTTTATTTTGTTTGCTTTCACAAGTACCACTTTCTCTTCTTTTTCCTCTTTCCTTCCCTCCTTCAAAGATCCAAAAGTCCACCTTTAACCAAACAACTCAAGGCAGTGTTCTTCGTAAAAAAATGTTTGTCCCTGTTTCGTCACTGTACGTAAGTAACCACAAAATTTTCACCATGCACACTTTGCATTCACTTTTATAATTTACCAACATGATTTCGAATGTTTTTCGAACTGTAAACTTATTAGAAACAAAAAAATTATCAAACCTCAACACAAAATTGAAACAAATATTTTTTTGCATTAAAATAAATATTTCTTGATAGCACATTTTTTTTCTCTATCTTTTGTTTTTGTGCTCTTAATTTTTGCTGCGGTTTGATAATTTTCCCTTTCAATGAAATAATCCATGATCTTAAAATTATTATTGTAATTTTTAAATCATTTTTAACGCTTGCTACTTCTTTTTAGAGGAAGTTCTGTTTTTAAATTGTCTTTAAATTAAATTTCGTTTCGTTTTATCTTGAGGAATTCCTTTACGATTTTCTGTCAATTGAGGAGATTTTCTTGAATGTAGAAAGAATGTTTATTTAATTTACATATATTCACGAGTTCCGCACAGTTGAATAATTTTGACTGACCCTATATACTGGTCACTTTTGTAATCCGCTTTCCATTTACATCATATAGTGTGATCTAGATTCGGTCTCCTGAGCTTTTCTCGAAACATCAAGACCGTTGTGGATATCCGGATATCCGCTTGTGGTAGAATCTCCATGGATCTGAAATTCTAATTCAAATGCCACACGGATGCTGTTTTATGCAGGCATACGCATTCACTATGACCATGTAAAATCCATCTCACTCCGATAAGTGAGCTCTAAGAAATTCAAAATATTGGAGAAAATCGTCTTTATCCGAAAACAATAAATTTCCCCCTCTTCAAAACCTATCGAGATAAATTTTTATAGAATGGATCGTTTTTATTTTTCATGGTTAATAGTTTTTATTGCTTGATACAGTTTACCGAAAATTATTTTTGTGATCATTATTGCAAATAATTTTTGAAGTTTCTTACTAATTTTTAAAGTTTAATTTTTGATTCGGAGTGATCGTTAAATTCTGATATTACTTTAATTTTGTAAGTTAAATTTTTAAAGAATATCAGAATTTAACGATCACTCCGAGTCAGGAAATTAAAAATTTTTAAAGTTCATTTTTTAAGGTTTAATTTTTATTCTAAAGTATATTGCGTATTATTTTGATGATAAACTGTAAGTATTAAAAACAATCCTTTCAGTCGCGCAATGGAACGATGTATTAATTAACTTATGATTTATTAACATGTAATTGATATACATGAATAGTTAAATCAAATTTACATATTGTGGTAAATGATAATAATAATAATCTTTCAGCAAATTCAAGTAATGTTGTCTCATTTAATTTTATATTATGTACATCGGACATTCATACAATATTAATTACTAACGAAATTGTATATCTGATTTTCCCTTGAATCAATGATTATAATTACATTTAGATAGTATATATTTCAGACATATTTATAATACACATATTTTATACACATATTTTATACACATATTTTACACATATATTTTATACACATATTTTATTTTATACAAATTTATATTTTGTTTTATTTGTCAGATATTTTGAATAAATTTGAAGAATAAATATTGGTTTATGTTCGTGACGAAAGAGAGGAATGTATAATTAGCTTGTATATACAAGGCTAAAATTTCTTAAAAGAATTCTAGGTTAGCAGGAAAAATTAACTGGTTGTGAAGATTTATATAGAGATAAATGTCCAAAGATTTAACTCGATGGGTTTTGAGGGTGGAATAACGAAACAAACCCCTGACATGAACGGAAATTTCACATCACGCGATTCCCTTTTGCACGGCTAATTTACCGCACCCGACTTAACTCTGTCTAACTTGTGACTAATTGTTTCCTAAGGTGAGTCTTCAACAATTTTTCCGCCTTAAGAAAGTAGTTTCGAAAATTTGTTTCGTTTTTGCTCACAAAACATTTGTCTTCATAAAACATCTCATAAAATAATGAAAAGTGGTCATATAAAAATAATAGCAATAAAATGGTTTTAAAATAAAAACTAATGACATAAAATGAATTATTTGCATCTTTATAAAAACTAATGACCTTCAATAATAATTTGTAACAGTAGCGATCCAATTTATCCCACTAAAGAATATTTTGAATAATATTGATTTATTTTTATTCAATCATTTTTTTTATTTTTAGTAATAACAAATGTGACGCACTGCGATGAAAGGGACCCTATAGAAGATTTTGAATATAGGTTTGATGGTAGTTTTAACTTAATTAATGCTTCCTTTTTAATTATTTGCACATAGAAACAATTTTTCTTGATAGTAACTATACAAACATTCAAGAAAAACTCCTTTTGATTGCAAATAATTAAAAAGAAAGCTAAAACTTAAAAGTAAAAACGTATAACCTATATTCAAAAGCTTCTAAGATCCCTTTTTTCAGAGCGCGTCACAAATATAATAAAAATAATGTATTAATATTGATCGTGGAAAGTTATTTAGTTTGGAACTGATCTAGCGAAAATATAGTGCATTTCAAACATATAAAAATTTTCTTTCGAAATTCAGCGGGCGTAAAAATAGTTGAAGAAACCATCGCTGGTGGCGCTTTAGTAATAATTCGTAAATTTTACAATTCCGTTTCTTATAAAAACATAACCATTGTTAAAAACGTTTGAAACTAATTTTTGGTAATTCTTTTATGATCATATTCTTTTCTATAACTGGTGTTTTAAACATCAACTTTAAATCGTGAAATAATGTTAAAAGTTTTAAACTCAATGATAGTGACAAACACACATACATTCACTATACACAGTTCTTGACGCACTAACAGTAATTTTGTATCGAACTTCTAAATTAAAATTGCCTCTTGGTAATAGCTATTGATTTAAGCTTAGTGTGATAAGAATTTAATCAACAATAATTTAATTAAGATAACGATACTTTGTATCGTTCGTTTTGTTTGAGGACTCGTTCACTTGACGAAAAGTAAAATGATTAAAAGGAATTGGTTAATAAACGTTGAGGAGTAGAATAAAACGTTGAAGAGTATACTTTCATTAATTTATTTTTATTAATTTTCTTTCTCAATCTTTCTCTTTTATCTCTTTTACATAAATTCATATGTACTATCTTAAGACGAATCAGCGAAGTTTCGCTGATTCGTTTTAAGAGAGTATACATTTTATACATTTGAGATATATTGAGAGATGCATTTGTATCTCTTTT
The DNA here is from genome assembly GCA_011057455.1 of Ganaspis sp. Gsp50. Classification (NCBI taxonomy): domain Eukaryota; kingdom Metazoa; phylum Arthropoda; class Insecta; order Hymenoptera; family Figitidae; genus Ganaspis; species Ganaspis sp. Gsp50. The sequence goes on from WNHD01000499.1 coordinate 54,519, forward strand.
ACATAAAATCGTTTTACCCCAAACTGCGATTAAAAGAATGTGTCGTCAATTGGCAAAAATGTGAGCTTTATTCAGTTTAGTCAATTGAAATGAATCTGGTTTTGCGTGTGTCGGGTGAAAAGTGATCCACTTTACGGATGAAAGTATACTCAAAGTGATGAGCGATCTGGTGTGTTAGGAAACATGAGAAGCTTAACGGACATACATCTACATGGGCCGCATCCTGTAGACGCAATCTGGACCAGGTTAAGCTCGGGTCACGTCCGTGAACGTGGATCATCCTTACAATAGTCATTAGTGTATCGGACACGTCGAGCGATGATGATCATCATTCTACCCTGTAAATTCTGTTTCATGCCCAACCTATCAGACCATGCTACCTATTTGCATCCTTACAAAAGCAGTTCTTGTTCGCACCTCCTATTGTTTATCAACGGAAAATTCAATCTTGTGATATTAAAGCACATGTCACTCATAAACTGTTGACATTTGCACCAAATCACCTTATAAATGACCACCTAAATGTCTTAAATCGAGACACCTGTTTTTGCAGTGTACACACATCGCATATGTTTTCAAATGATTCTTCTTTCTGTTCCGTATGTTTTTTAGGGTTCCTTACACGAAGTGCGCAAACGGAACCCTAGGTTCGCTTTGTCCGTCATCATTTTTTTGTTCTATTACTGCTATATGTACTTCTAGAATAGTTATAACAACTATAGTTGTTATAACTTATATTATGTGTATATTACAATTATATGTATTTACAATAGTTATGTATTCTTCAATAGTGTGTATACTATTGTTCTTTTTAGTATAGTTCACTAGTTCTTTTTAGTAGTTCACTATTTCTTTATAGTAGTTTATAACTACACATTTACGTAGTTGCAGTATCTAGTTGCATATACATAGTTGCGTTATAAAAATCGTTGATAAAAATATTTTGATACGGTTATATGTACCATACATATTATATTTCACGCCCAAAGAAGGTTTCTTCAATTGTCACTACGATTTCGCCATACTTGTTGGAGATTATATATGCCTTTCCAGTCTTTATGCTCAATTATAATATCGTGTATTATTAAACTTGCCTCCCACTCCCAGTGGAAAGTCTTTTGTCGCGCATATTTGCCTGCCTAACGAGGGTGCATGTCCTCGAGACAAACAATGCGGACGATATTTCAACTTTTCATATACTCGACTACTTTTGCCCTTTTACTCCCCTGCAAGCTCTTCCGTAAGACTCGTATAAGCAAAGTATATATATACTTGGCAAAAAAAAGAATCCTTGACAAAAAAGCATTTTAAAAAATGTTCAATAATTGGTTACTCGAGTTCTTCATCTTGAGCTCCAATAGAACGCCAAGACTTCCGGCAGCTCGGTTTAAGTTATTTCTTATGTATTAGCGAAAATACCAACTCTATTGCTCGAGTCGCAGGTCGAGAGAATCGTTACAGTGGTATTACTGCATTTCGCCTTGGACCGTGAAACTTGTTCTTAATTCGCTTTTCTATTAATATTTAAATTCCCACTAGTACCGAGTATATACCATTCACTGTAGTACCTGCCTCACTTGACTTTTCAATTTCAAGGATTAATAAGCTCTACATCCACTTATTCAAGTCTCTTTAAGTCCACAAAAACTGTCAAAGGAAATGCCTTTATTAATCATTTTCAATCAATATTTTTTGTCATTTTGCACAATTTTTGTAGTCTTCTCATCTTTCATTTGATACAATTCTCTCTCGTACAGTAGTTTTTCATTTGCTACAGTTGTCTATTATTTGCTAATCATTCCCTCATGGAAAATATGGTTCAAATCCGTTTCGTCTCATTTTGAACCAATTCTAAAACACTGGTGCTTTTTCATTGGGTTATTTATATTTGCTCCGTCGTATTGTTTCAAAACAATTCACAGTTTACTTAAAAGTATCAAATTGATATCAAAAATATCAATTTTATACTTTTTGTGATCAATTTGATACTTTTTGCAATCAATTTGGTTCTCTTTGTGATCAATTTGATCCTTTTTGTGATCAATTTGGTACTCTTTGTGATCAATTTGATACTTTTTGCAATCAATTTGGTTCTCTTTGTGATCAATTTGATACTTTTTGTGATCAATTTGGTACTCTTTGTGATCAATTTGATACTCTTTGTGATCAATTTGATACTTTTTGTTATCAATTTGATACTTTCAAGAAAACTGTGATTTAATGTTTAGAAAACTGTGTGTTAAAGTAGCACTTATTTTTTTAGTGTTATTTGCTACATTTGTATCTTTTACATTTACAAATCTTTAAGTTCCTGTTTAAGGCCGCAAAATGGAGAGTTTCCATTTTAAAATTGCAATTCCGGAAAGGATCAACCTTTACCGAGCTACTGGAGACTAAATGAAATGATTTTAAATGACAATGTTTAATTTATCCATTCTTGAGCTTTTTCTATGAGAGAAGTTGAAATGCCTAGGCAAGTTTAAATACCTAGTATTTCCTTTTTGCAAACCAAGTCTCTTCAACTCTCCGACCCGTTTTCTTGAAAGCTGTAATCAAGTCTTTATTGCTTCTGTTAAACCAGCGGCCGGCTTGGCGTTAATAATTGTGTTAATGAACAAGATAAAGAGCAACCACCGCCTTCTTTACGTCAGCTTAATCCGCATAAACATTTATGACTTTTACTTCAAAACTTATTACCTTCGATGAAGAGTCTCTCACAAATAGCTGTGCACTTTTCAACAGAGTTTCTCATTCCTTTTGATGAATTATAAAACCTCTTGTGAATTCCTACTTGAAAATTCAAACTGACATTTTAATACGTATTAGACGAAATAAAGTTCAGATTAATTTCCCTTCTCACAAAATTTTCTCCTGAATTTTACAAAAGTTCTTCAAAAAGTAGCAGAATTTTTCTAAATTGAATTCAAACCTTTTTTCTCCTTTGTAATTATGAGGTCGTTTGTAATTATTATTTGGAGAAATTATCAATGTAATTTTGTAATTATATTAGGTCCTTTGTAGTTCGTTACTCTTATCTTTTATTATCCAGATAAGTTTGACTTCTTGAAAAGATTTCTTGTATACCTGTATACAGAGTATTGGAAATTAATAAAAGCGCCATCACCTTTTACACGTTTATGTTTGAAAATGATAATTTGCTGACATTTTAATCGTGAAATATCGCATGAAAGGGTGTTTCTGTCGTAAAAAGAATAGCGTTAAAAGCGGGAAGAGCAAAAGGCGCGTGTCATGCAAATTCGGGTGCACTTTCGAGTCCTTTCTCACACTTTCAGTTTCTGGATCTGTCTCCGTCTAGCTCTGTGTCCGAGAAGCGTTATTCATAGAGAATATGTTACGAGGGACTTGGCTTTGATCTGGACCCAAGCCCAGGATTATGCAGACAGAACCGCACTTACCTATGAATGTGTATGCGTTGCTTCATCATAGTGTCTGTGTCGACGCGCGATTAAGTTCCATTTTCACTACTGTGTGCGATTCTCGCAAAACGCAACTGCGCTTTACACTCTATACTTTGAGCACGAATTGGTAGAGGTTTCTCTACCAAGTAACCAAGAGAATCATAACTACATAATACTCCCAGAAGGGCTGTTTTAGAACTATTTCTATAGCTTAGACGCTGACTTTTTTAAACTGATTTTATTGATACGTGATTAAGGGATTATTTTCGCTTACAGCCTTTTCCTTACGAAAATTGGCGTTTAGTTTTTCTGTAAGTAATAATTTTTGGCAATACTTACAAATTCGGAATTCAATGCCTATAGATTTTAGGATATGTTTAGGACTTGAAACAAAGATTTAGGACTTAAAACAAAGGTTTAGGACTTGAAACAAAGATTTGGAACTTGAATCAAAGATTTAGGACTTGAAACAAAGATTTAGGACTTGAAACAAAGATTTAGAACTTGAAACAAAGATTTAGGACTTGAAACAAAGATTTAGGACTTGAAACAAAGATTTAGAACTTGAAACAAAGATTTAGGACTTGAAAATTAAGACTTAGGAATTAATACTTTGGACTTAAGGTTTAAAACTTATGAGTTAGAACTTTTTGATTATTTAGAATTAATAATTGAAAATTAAGGCTTAATACTTACGAATTAGGACATTGCATTTTCGAATAAAGACTTTCAATTTAAGGATTGAGACTTTGAACTAAAAGTTACCTAAGAATTAAAACTTTGCAGTTAAGAATTGAGACTTTGCACTTGAGAATTGAGACTTTGCAATTAAGAATTGAGACTTTGCACTTAAGAATTAAGACTGAACTTAAAAATTGATACTTTGTTTTTAAAAATTGAGACTTTGGACTTAAGAATTGAGATTTGCACTTAAGAATTAAGACTGAACTTAAAAATTGAGACTTTGTTTTTAAAAATTGAGACTTTGGACTTCAAAATTGAGACTTTTAAACAACATAATAATAAATAAAAAATCCAACGAACAAAATTGTAGAGCTTTCATTAAGTGAAATAAGTTTATAAAAATTGGATAAAAACAACACTTTATTCAAAACTATTGTTTAATTCAAGGTTATTTCAATGGGTTGAACATCCTTAAAACTTAATCTAAAATGCATAGAACCTGAACCAAAATGTGCCACTTTAAATCGACCATAACATTATAATGAGCTAAATTCCTAAAATTCATATTCATTCTTTTGCTGAAGCGGACTCCAATTAGCATGAAATTACCGAACATTTAAAATGTGTCTGGAATTAAAAAGTGTCGTTATTAATTTTCTTCCCCTCGGCAAATTGAATATTTAAATTTGCAAATTGAATTTCAAATTAGTTGATTTCATCGTCACCTAATTTGAAGTGTATTAAACAAGGTGAAAATTCTTAAATGATTTTCAAGATATGATATGATTTTGCGTGTCTTTAGAATAGAGTACCGTGTCTCTGCAGTTATTATTCTCCTCCGTCAACTCATTCCAAGAATAACACACGACAAACACTTGCAATATGATACATTCGAAAAACAGGTGGCAATCAAACTGGACAAGAACTGGCTTAAGACGTATAGTCAAATAATAAATCGTCACGTGAGTGACCGCGATTAATTAATCTATTTGCTAAGAGTCTTAAGTTTCGTTGTTAAGATTCTACACTGTTGTGCCGACATAAACCCTTGGCACGATTTCAAAAGTTTGGTCGACACGTAAACTGTGTTAATGGAATTTCTTAGCGCCGTCTTCTTCTCAATGCTTTTCGGATTTCCGGCATTCTTTGGCAAAATTTCCTTCAAAACGAAAACTCTCTATTTCTCTCTCTTGCTCTCTCTTTTTTTTTCTTGTTAAAGAAACAACTCTTCTTTTACATTTCTATTACCTTCTATTTTTGTAGAATATTTTACTTATTTCCAACATTTTATTTATCTTTCATTTTCTCGTCAAATCGTTTACGAGAAATACTTTTAAATTGTACAATGGGAATTTCCAACCAACTTTTAAATTGAAATTTTGTTATTTTAAATTACGTTCTGTAAGATCAAATTTTAATTAAATTACGTTTTTAATTTTAAAAACAATTCTGCTTTTATTATAAGTAGTAGAAATAAACGATCTGCTTTTATGTTTCCAAGTAGTTGAGATAACTTTAATTGGTCTAAATTTGAACTAATATTTTATTTTTAATTTAATTACTATTTATACCAATCCTTTTAATAATTAAAATAACCCTTATAATAATACTTATAATTCAATAAACTAATTCCTATTCCAAGTTAACTAGTCTGAACTTTGACTATAGTCCAAATTTGTAATTTATGTTAGTTACTGAAAATTAATCCTTTTCAATCTCAAGAAGCTCTTTTGGACGCCTTGCGAGATAACATTTTTTTGTAGATGAAAAATGTACTTTTCGCCGTGTAACGAACGTTTGATCGGACACATAAAAACATTCTCTTGAATTTCGAATAAAGTGTAAAATGGAAATAATCTGAAATCGACCTCAAAGAACGTATGAAAATTTGAATAAGTCATGCATTGTTTTCAGCGAGGAAAAATAAAAATGTGGAATTTCGTTCAGGTTTATTGTCGAACGGTCTGCCACGAGGCAGATTACCTTTCTCCCGAAATCGTAAATCATTCGGCTATAAATTACTTTTATACAGTGAAACTAAAGTGTCAGACCGGAATGAGTATCTCAACTATTGGCACCAGTAGTAAGTCAAGTTTAAATATTAATTCATGTTGCTTCAGTTGCACAGTTTTCAATTATTAAAAGCCAAAAATTTAATGTCGCCTATTTGCGAAAAAATCTCCTTAGAACGGAAAATCCATTTAGAACGGAAAATCCATTTAGAACAAAAAATCTCCTTAGAACAGAAAATTTGTTTAATATTGAACAAAATGTATTAAAAACGAAAAATTGTGCTTTTAAAATGAACACGAAATCGATTTTTGAGTGCTTTTAATTTTCACGTATATTTCAGTAAATTTCCTTGTGTAAAATGTTGATACTTTTCACTTCAAAGGGAATGCCGAATGGACATTGGAGTTATCATTGAAAATGAAATAATCTCGCGCTGAAACTAGTTTCTCGATCAAATGTCACTTTGTCCTTTGTTTGTTGCCATGTAAGTCCAGTGTCCAACAGGATTCGAAATACGGATGAACAATCAGGCTAGATGATCAGGCCGAAACAGTATCTGTAATTCTCAAAGGGAATGATAGAGCGATACAACTCGCTTGAGGTGTTTGATAATTTCCCAGCTAAATTTGTTTCATATCACGACTCGCAATTTATGCTGGATTTGCAACATCAATGAGTTACTCCACTATTCTGAAGTTTAGAACTTTGGCAATAATTATATGACTAATTAATTTTCATTCAGCTGGTGCGATTTCTTAAACGTTCATTTAAATGTTTCAAAAAAAACCAAGTCAATATTAATTTGTTACTATTTTGTTTAATTTTTAATTAGAGCCTAATTATATTCATTTAATAGTGATAATAATAATAGTAATAATAATAATAATAATAATAATAATTATAAAACTGTATTAATTTGACAAGTGAAACTAGAAGTAAAAAGGCGAGACTAAACAAGCAAGAGGCGGAGCTAAGAATAAAAAAGGCGTAGCCAAGAGTGTGAGAGGTGGGATTAATAGTTCAAGAGGCGTGACTAAAAGTACAAGGGGCGGTACTAAGAGTACGATGTGCGTGGATAAAAATATAAGGGGCGATACTAATAGTACGATGGGCGTGGCTAGGCGTGCAAGGGAGTGGCTCAAAGCACAAAGGGCGGGGATAAGAGTACAAGGACCGGAACTAATAGTACGATGGGCGTGACTAGGAGTACAAGGGAGTGGCTAAAAGCACAAAGGGCGGGGATAAGAGTACAAGGACCGGTACTAATAGTACGATGGGCATGACTAAGAGTACAAGGGGTGGCTAAAAGTACAAGGGACGGTACTGATGGTACGATGGGCGTGACTAGAAGTACAAGGGGTGGTACTAATGATACGATGGGCGTGGCCAGGCGTGCAAGGGAGTGGCTAAAAGCACAAAGGGCGGGGATACCAGTACAAGGGGCGGGGCTAAAAGAACAAAGGGCAGAACTAAGAGCACAAGAGGCGGAGCTAAGAGTACAAAAGGTGGAACTAAGAGTACAAAAAACGGAGCATTTAGTTTTAGAGAAAGATTATTGTCAATTATTCAAAGACACGATTGTGATTAAATACTTAACGTGTATGAATAAAAGTAAATAAAAATTAACCTAAAATAAATAATAAAAATATTAAACAAGGATTGCCTGTGAGGAAGCAAAATGAAAATGAAATATTCGAAAAAATGTAAATTTTGTAAATTTCAGTTAAGAAATGCATATTTGAAAATTTGTGAATTCGTAAAGACGTTTTATTGACATGGACAGTAATCAACTCTGAGATACGAGCCAAGCGCGTCGTCCTTATGTTGCCCTGCATAACTGGCGCGGCTTTGACGTTAGAGCTTTTAGTTCATATCAACCTTTGTCCTTGTATGCCGTCGTTTAATTACAAACTTGAAAAGCTTCATGCTACTAAATACCGATACACTCTGCTACCCTTTGCGTATTTTTGACCCCAAAAGATATAAAAATATTCCATTATTTTTTAAACTCTTATTAATTTTATTATTGATATTATTTACTCCAATCTCTTCTCTGTATTCATACGATTTTGCAAACGATAATTTGCCAAACGTGGAGAACTCAAAGCATAGTAGAAATTTAACAATTCTCTTTATTTTTGAATCTCCATCTGTATGATATTATAAAAGACCACGGTATTGCTTTTCGCTAATGCGATTGATTGTATAATTTGATACATAGAGCTCCCATTCAATAATACCCGCGGGACGCTCAACTTCGTTAATTGAAATGCATTTATGCAATTAGGGACCCTATCGGGATTCACCTAATTGAATTTTTCACCTTTCTGTTTATCATAGATCAATTTTTAGGATTGTTAATTACATCCTACATTTAAATAAATAATTTCCACGTTACCTCGAGTATCAAATTAATTTCGTGATATTAATTATTGATGATAGATAATTTAATGTATAATTAGTCAAATTTTTGTTTATACATTCCATGTATATTTTTATCAATATTCTCTATTAACTTAAAAATAACATTATTAAGAGTTAAATTAAAAAAAATTGTATCAGTAAATCGTAATATGTGCATAAAAGTTTAAGTGTATAGAAATTTTCTGAGGTTATTGGAATTTATTTTAATTATTGGTTGGACGTTAAACGTATCATAAAATTATTGAAGGAAAGGTATCATAAAATTATTGCAATCTTGAATTAATCAGTTTATTAGTTGGTTTTAATCGGTTGTTCTCCGGACAATACAAAGTAGCGGTTATTTGCAGTATCATCAAGTACTTTTAATTAGTTCACTTTCTCTTCAGAGTATTGTTAAGGCTAAGCTTGAACGACTAAAGGTCGTTTTGATGTGGTCTGGTGTTTTCATGGCTTTATATTTAGTGTAAAGTGGACTAAAAGCTGTGGTTTTAGGTAGCTTTGGCGCTTAGATTGCGGTCTCGTCTGTCGATTTCACATGGCAAAAACAGCTCCAAACACGCCAGACTTTCAGAAATGTCCAGCTCAAGTTCCATATAAACTTCCAACAGGACTTAGTTCATAAACTATCCCTCTTGCTCCATTTAAGTGACTTCCTTCAATCACTTTTAAACACGTCTTTTGTGTTTGTAGTTCAGTCTTTTGCAATCTTGGCTCAGACTTTTGAAATCTTTGATCCTCTTTTGTAGCTCCGCCTTTTCCGTGCTTAGTACTGCCTTTTCTAGGCTTAGTGCTGCCTTTTTTAGGCTTAGTACTGCCTTTTCTATTCTTAGAACCGCCTCTTGTATTTCTACCTCCACCTCTTGTACTATTTGCACCGCCTTTTGTATTTTTATCTCCACCCTTCTACGGTTAGACACGCCCCTTGTATTCTTCGCTCCGCCTTTCATAGTTATTAGCATCCCCTTTTGAATTTATATCTCTACGTTTATGTCCTTTGCCACGCCCATTGTATTCTTTGACCAGGTTTTTGTACTTTTAGCTCCGCCTCTTGTTGTTAGCTCCGCCTCTTACTTTTAGCTCCACCTCTTACTTTTAGCTGCGCCTTTTACTTTTCGTTCCGCCTCTTACTTTTCGCTCCGCCTCTTGTTAGCTCCGCCTCCAATAGTCTACTTCAACCATATTATTAGATTTCAAAACCCAATGAATTGGACGTTCTATCTTATACTATTATTCCTAATATCAAATACCAATTGTTTCAATAATTGTTATTAAAAAACACAAACAATATTAACTTTTGCATGAATACAACTGGTGTAGGAAACTGCATTATGGGGGAAATTATTTGTATAATGGCTATTAAATATAATCTAAGAAGTTTCGCTTAAGAGGATGATAGAAATGCATAAGTAAATGTAAGTCGTAGAAGCTTTGTTTCTCATTCATACCGAAATTCACTATCTGTCTTCCGTCTGGGAGCATCTGTTCTCATGAAAGTTGTAAACTAGTTCATGCGGTTGGTTGGTAGTAGGCTCAAAAGCAGTATCATCAGAGATCGTAGAAAGATTGAACCAAAGGAGTAGGTGAGAGATAAAGTAGTGGTAGTTGTTGACAGTGTTGGTGGAATCTTTGTGGCTGTGTTTCTTCCAAGTATGACAAGAAATACGGGCTTTGCTAATTGTTAGAGTAATGAACAAAGTTGTGACGCCCTCCAGAGTTATTCTATATTGCTGCCTGTTATTTCCTTCATCGTCTAATCCCTCCAGCAAAACCCTTTTCAAGCTTCGCAAAGCACACCTTTCCTTCGTTTTCTCTACCAACTTCCTTGAAATCTCAAAATAATGTGTCCCTTCCCTCATCTTTCTCACATGAATTATGTACTGTTTTTCTTTGAGAAATGCGCTTTTACTGAATAACTTACACGCATTTCAATAATTTACATTTTTCCCAGTTCGAACTTGACTCTTTCTTTTAAAGTCTAGTTGGCAATTCACAAACAAAAGGTACATTTTTGTTACATCAGACCGAATTGTAAAGTTGGTTTCTATCTTTATCTAAGAATATTTGAAACAAGATTGAGACCATTTTTTTCATTTTTACCAAACTTTTTAAAATAACGTACAATTTTATTGCACGTAAAGATCAATATTACGTTTATTTTATATTGTATTTTTAAAATCAATTTGGCGAATTTGATATTTCTTAATAAAGCGAGCTTTTGAAAAATCGAAACTTTATGGAATTGAGTCATTCCGGAGAGACAAGATTGAAAATGGCAGTGTCCCTTTAAGATCGAGTTCGTTCACTTTTAGAACTTTTAGGAACGTGCAAAGTTCCTGTGGCCCTCAGTGACTGTCAGGTAATCTGCTCTCAGCTACGTGAAAAGTGTTTGTTTCTTTCTTTTCCGTTTCCGCCTTTTCTTCTGGCGAAACAGTTCGGAGAAACCTCAAACCACATTCACTCGTCGTACATATGAATCTTCCACGAGCTTTTCCCAACATTTAAGCTCACCTTTTCTGTTCCTCACAGAATTCAGATAAACACTGATTAGCAATTGTTACGAAAACTTTTTTTATGTCTAACACATTCTTATTCAGAATCTTAGGAATGTTCTTTACTGTAATCAACTGCAATATACGTCACTACTCCAAATAATGAAATTTCCACTCTTTGCATTAGTGCAAATTGTACTAATTCTAATATAATCATTACAATTTTAACAGTTCTTTGCTTCTTCAAAAGGATGCAATGGTAATGATGTTTAATTTTCCAAACATATTCTAAATTTTGTTTGCATCCACTCTTTTGCTTTCGATTAAAAATACTAAAAAATTATTATCATTGTTTATAAAAAAATCACAGATTTTAAAATTAGATGAAGTTAAATTTATAGAAAATTCACTTTTTTGCAAACTTCAAGGTGTTCCTGAAAGCTTTTTTGCATTTTTCGTTTTGTATTGAATTCAGCATAAAAAGATACGAATTTTTACATAGGTTACAAACACTACACATTTCTGGATCAATTACCACATTAACATAATCTGTACCGTCAATTTTCATTATTAAACAATGAAATCATGCTGCACGTTTTTGCTAATTTCAAGGTGTTCCTGACACTTTTTTTTGCAATTATCTTTTTGTATTCGATTAGTCATAAGAAAAGACGAATTTTAACGTAGGTTACAAACACTACACTTTCTTGGATCAATTAGCGCTTTAACAAAATGTGAATTGAAAATATAATATTTTTGAAATATTAACTTTTTTGCAAATTCCAAGGTGTTCCTGAAATTTTTTTTGCAATTTTCTTTTTGTACTCGATTTGGCATGTAATAACTCGAATTCTAACGTAGTTTACAAACACTACACTTTCCCGGATCAATTAGCACTTTATTAAAATATAGGTAGTGAAAAATTAACAATTTAAAAAAAACTAACGTTTTTATAATTTATAAGGTGTTCCTGAAATTTTTTTTGAATTTTCCTTTTTGTATTCGATTCGGCATAAGAGAACACGAATTTTAACGTAGGCTGCAAACACTACACTTTTCTGGATCAATTAGCACTTTATTAAAATCTACGGAGTGAAAAAAATGACGTTTGAAAAAAATCACATTTTTGTAAATTTGAAGGTGTTCCTGAAATTTTTTTTGAATTTTTCTTTTTGTATTCGATTCGGCATAAGAAAAGACTAATTTTAACGTCGGTTAGAAATACTACACTTTCTGGGATCAATTAGCATTGGATTAAAATATGAATTAAAAAATTGACATTGTTGAAGAACTCACGTTTTTGCAAATTTCAAAGTGTTCCTGAAATTTTTTTTGCATTTTTTCTTTTGCATTCGATTCAGCATAAAAAAACACGAATTCTGACGTAGGTTGTAAACACTACACTTTTCTGGATCAATTAGCACTTTATTAAAATATATGGAGTGAAAAATTGACGTTTAAAAAAAGCACGTTTTTGTAAATTTGAAAGTGTTCCTGAAATTTTTTTTGCAATTTTCTTTTTGTATTCGATTCAGCATAGAAAAACACGAATTTTAACGTAGGTTACAAATACTACACTTTTTGGGATCAATTAGCATTGGATCAAAATATGAATTGAAAAATTGACATTGTTGAAGAACTCACGTTTTTGCAAATTTCAAAGTGTTCCTGAAATTTTTTTTGCATTTTTCCTTTTGCATTCGATTCAGCATAAAAAAACACGAATTCTAACGTTGGTTGTAAACACTACACTTTCCTCTATCAATTAGCACTTTATTAAAATATATGGAATGAAAAAGTGACGTTTTTAAAGAAAATCACGTTTTTGTAAATTTGAAGGTGTTCCTGAAATTTTTTTTGAATTTTTCTTTTTGTATTCGATTCGGCATAAGAAAAGACAAATTTTAACGTAGGTTAC
>WNHD01000499.1:67525-129876 GCA_011057455.1 Ganaspis sp. Gsp50
AAAGTGTTCCTGAAATTTTTTTTGAATTTTTCTTTTTGTATTCGATTCGGCATAAGAAAAGACAAATTTTAACGTAGGTTACAAACACTACACTTTTCTAGATCAATTTGTGCTTTACCAATATGTGGATTGAAAAAATGACATTATTGAAAGATTCACTTTTTCGCATATTTTAAGGTGTTCCTGAAATTTTTTTTGCAATTTTCTTTTTGTACTCGATTTGGCATGTAATAACTCGGATTCTAACGTAAGTTACAAACACTACACTTTCCCGGATCAATTAGCACTTTATTAAAATATATGGAGTGAAAAATTGTCTTTTAAAAAAAATCACGTTTTTCTAAATTCGAAGGTTTTCCTGAAATTTTTATTATTTTTTCTTTTTGTATTCGATTCGGCATAAGAAAAGACGAATTTTAACGTAGGTTACAAACACTACACTTTTCTAGATCAATTACCACTTTAGCAAAATGTGGATTGAAAAAATGACATTTTTGAAATATTCACTTTTTCGCATATTTCAAGGGGTACTACACTTTCTAGTTTGAACTTAAATGTGTAAATAGTAATCAAAATCTTAATAATGTTGCTTTAAGGTTTGAAATTAGAAGTGAGCAATGATTTATATTTTCACCACCAGTGTCAAATTTATATGTTACAAATTGAAATGGTTAAAAATAGCTCTTGATTGTTTGACCCTCTTCCTATTCCCTTCTCTTTTTTGAAGTTCTTCCCGACACTGGGATCTTTCCCCTATTCTTTCGCCTACATTTCGTGCACGGTTGCGCTTACGACTATTTCAGGCAGAAGAGAGCGGGTTAATTGTCGCTTCCTTTTTTATGCCCGCGGCTTCCACTTCTGTGCGAAAGAGAGAAAAAAGAATTCACTGGGGCTTGGCAAGGTGAGAGGGCAACGAATAACCGAACGAACAAAAAAATCCTCAATTTAGAGATCGAAGTTTGAACGACCTTTCCGGCAATATTCATCTACTATATTTTTTGGTATACCCCTATGGAGCATTAAAAGTGAGAAGAATTCCCGAGTGCGTCGAAAAGGTGAAAGTATTTAATTTTCGCGGCAGAGAAAGATTCTAATTTAAGCTTTTCATTCTATTCGCAATTTAGGTCCTTTGTAGGTTCAAATTCGGGTTTTTGTACACTTTTTCAGCTGTCAAAGTGGTTTCTTGTTCTATTTATTTTTTGGACTAGATGGAAGTTGCAATGTTTTTAATTTAGTGTTTAATTTTTCTTTTTGCTTTTCTCTTTTAATCTGTATAATATTAAGAGAATACTTTTTTTTGCTTCCTCCTAGGGAAGCCTTGTTTTTTTTTATTGTTTTGTTTTCATGAGCTTGTACCTATATTTTGTTTATTTGACTATTGTATAAAACCGTATAAACACCAACTTATGACGTATCTCTAAAGGGTTTGACTTTAAGTTGCTTTATTAAAAAACGAAAAGAATCTTTTATGTTAAATAATTTCGCTTTGTGGATTTTCAACTGGAATAGAATAGTGGATGTAAAATTTAAAAAGCAGACGAAGTGCATGTTATTTAATTTGTGTCTTATATTCAGACGAAGAAGCCATATCGTCTAAAGGATTACGTTCTCCATTTTTCTTTTCTGACTAGATGTTTCTCTAACAATAGAGTGATACAACAATAGTATAGAGTTCATCGGATCTTGTCCCGAGGTCGAGTTGTTAGGAATATCAGTAGTGCTTTGTGTATAACATGTCATCCAATCAGAAAGCTCTCCCATATTATAATCGAGAAACTGGTGCATGCCCTAGGCTTCCTAGAGTAGTGAAACGACCCCTAAGAATTACAGTTTTAGAAATGAACACACAAACCTGCACATTAATTATATTCTACACACCTACAATGTTGTCTCTCTGAAAATATTAAGAACTTTGCTTTCGTAGTGTTCGCTTGACGAGGAAATGACCAAGATTTGAATAATTGACTGAGAATAAATAATAGTACAATTATATGCATCCAACAACCTAACATCAACAACAAAATAAATAATAGTGTTTACAAAACTATTTGAAAAAATTGCCGTCTTGGTTAATAGAAAAATTGTTAGTAAAAAAATTGTTAGTAAAAAAAACGGTTAGTAAAAAAATGGTTAGTAAAAAAATTGTTATTAAAAAAATGGTTAGTAAAAAAAATGGTTAGTAAAAAAGTGATTAATAATAAAATTGTCGTTAGAATTTAAAGAAATGGAAATTAGATAGCTACTTGGTTAATGGGACCAAAATAAGTATTAAACAGTACTTGAATTGTATTCATTTAACTTTTAAAATTGTAAACGACTTAATTTCATAAAGCCAAGAATTATTAAAGATACTGGTTAAAAGAAATCTTATTATTTTTAATTGCTGTTAGCGAAACTTTTTGTATTTAAATTTAGAAAGTAATTATGTGCGGCTTCAATGGGAATATAACTTAGCTTGCCGTACCAGTATTTACTTTTACTACTTAACTAAGCAGTGTAAATAAGTAGTAATATCAAACTTCAGCTGAATGCTTGACTTGTACTACTTGCAAGTTCTGTACTACGAGTTCTTCTGTAAATATACAAAAAATGAAAATCCATTGCGAACAAAATTTATATTTTATATATAAAATAATCCTCTAAAATCAATTAAAAATATTTTTCTTCAATCGATGACGCTTTTACCATTAGCAAGCTAATAATATTCCATTCTGATTTATCAAAAAGGTTTTTTAAAAGGTAAAAATAATGGTTAAAGATTTTAAAGTTAAAGGTTGAAGGTTGTTAAGTTAAAGGTTAAAAGTTTTTAAATTAAAGGTTAAAAGTTTTTAAGTTAAAGGTTAAAATTTTTTAAGTTAAAGGTTAAAAGTTTTTAAGTTAAAGGTTAAAAGTTTTTAAGGTTAAAGTAAAAAATCCACTTAAGACTTTTGAGCATCGAGAATTATAAGTCTGAGGTAAACATTATAGTTACGATCGAATTATATCGGTTAAATTAGCTAGTAATCTCATTAGGTGGACTTTGATATTCTAGTTATTAACTTTTGCCACGTTCACACATTAAATAAGCAGGAAATGGAGCAGGCTGATGTGAAATCATCTTTCCTTTCTCGAATCCACATAATCTCGAGACTTAAAACATTTTGGGTCTATCCGAGTGTTCCAGGCTTTCCACTTTAGCTTCGTCCTTCTAAATCCTGCTTCCGCGGGATTTTAAGACGGAATTAGTAGGTAGGCCAAGATTAGGTGGCAAAGGAAACTCGACTGCTGCGCCGGTTTCTCAAATATTCATTTTCTCATAGCGCCCGTTTGCTATACGTGCTCTCGGCGAGTCCTCCCAATGGTCGCACTCGAGAACTTGAGCCAGGATGCTATGGATTATGCGGTAATGCCATAACCCTTATTCGCGTCCCTTGGGTCGACTCCGTTAAGACGACGGTTCTGGGACATCACCTAGGTCGCTTCCGCATTAATCGAATTCCAGACGATCGTCTACGTAGGAACTATGCTTCACAGAACTCACACGCATGACCTGAATATCAACATCTTTTATTTTCCACCCCATTATATTGTCCAGACACTCAACAATACATATTCCTACCAAGGACATTTCTGTGTCTTTCTTTTTTATTAAATTTTCCTCTTGGAAATGTCAGGGGCACCATCAAGTATTTCATTTGCATTTCTTCTCACGTTTAGACGAGAATTCCACTCTCTTGACCTGAATTAATAACTTTTTGGCTTTTGTGTTTTTTGATATTAAATGCTTGTTAAGGACAATAAAATCCAGTAAAGAATTTTTAGTTCATTTCCTGATTATTAAATAGTTCAGCTTTGGTATAGTCAGCTTTGTTTTTTGTATTCGAAACACCGTATTTGTATTCGTAGCTCCGCCTTTTGTATTCGTAGCCCCGCCTTTGATTTCGTAACTCCGCCTTTTGTATTCGTAGCCCCGCCTTTGAATTTGTAACTCCGCCTTTTTGTATTCGTAGCTCCGCCTTTGAATTTGTAACTCCGCCTTTTGTATTCGTAGCTCCGTCTTTGAATTTGTAACTCCGCCTCTTGTATTCGTAGCCCCGCCTTTTTATTTGAAGCCCCGCCTTTGAATTCGTAACTCCGCCTTTTGTATTCGTAGCCCCGCCTTTTTATTTGAAGCCCAGCCTTTGTATTCGTTACTCCGCCTTTTCCATTCGTAACCCCGCCTTTTTTTAAAATCCCGCCTTTGAATTCGTAACTCAGCCTCTTGTATTCGTAGCACCGCCTTTTTTTATTTAAAGCCTCGCCTTTGTATTCGTTACTCTGCCTCTTATATTCGTAGCCCCGCCTTTTTATTTGAAGCTCTGCCTTTTTTATTCGTAACTCCTCTTTTTGTATGAGTAACTTCGACTTTTGTATTCTTAACTCCGCCCTTTGTATTCGTAACTCCGCTCCTTTAACTGTTACATCATTCTCTGACACCGTTAGTTGCGCTTCTTGTGCTATTAACTAAATTATTTTGAATTTGTTTTTAAAATTAAAAACATGTTAAAATTAATTCAATTTTTATTGTATTATTGTTTTATTGTATTATTGTTTATAATCTTTAGAATTTATTCTCTATTTCTTGAGATTAAGAGAGTAGTCTTTGCTAACATACCGAATAGATTATGTTCTTTGTCTAGCTAATCTTAACAACTCAATAGAGGGTAAATCTACCTACTGAGGTATTCCTCTTGTCTAACAATATTCACACTCATTGATTTACGAGGCCGTCCAAAGCCTATAAAACTGTCAAAGCAAATTCTCTGCTTTCTTCTGTCTACTCGTATGTGATCTATAAGTCATTTGAAACATTAAACATACAGTCTTTACCATTTTACAAACTTTCTTAATCGTTTGTTATTTATTACCTGTCTTTTGTCATTCTTACATTTCTCAAATTCTCGACGATAATAGCAATTTTCTTTTCATTATCTTTCTTAATAATTTGATTCTTTTTATTCATTTTTTAATCATTTTTTAATTGCTTTTGCTTCCTCATAGGGAAGCATTGTTTTTAATTGTTTTCTTAATCATTTCTTTTATTTAATCATTTTTATTAGAAATTCTTTACAAAAATACGAGAAATAACGTAAATAAAGACAAAACAATACACACGTGGCAACAGTTTCGAAAAGTGCGATGATACGAAACTGTAAAAAATTGTGTTAATTAAAATGTTGACTAGTGTAGTGAAATATTGAGGTATTAGATGTCCTTTGACTGACTATTCGATTGACATGGATGTCGAATGGAACATTTATGGTATATATAGGTGTAGCAAAGTACTAGTTTCGCCCGCATGTGTGACGAATAGAGTATCGTTTTTATAGTGCATGGGGTAACTGTATGCATTCAAAATGGAGAAAGGGAATGGGAAGCCCAGTACATCTGGATTCCCGGTCGGCCTCTATTGTAAAGCATAACGAGGAGCAATTTTTACAGCAGCGAACAATACCTCGCATTAGCATCCTAGCCTGCCACTGAGCTTGCTAACCTGCGACGTGACAACTCTAGATGTGTACAATACATTTATGAATCTGCATATTGCCTACGAGTTAACGTAATCGATGTTCGATTTACATTTCGCATCAAAGAACATCCAAGGAGACGAATTTTCCCTATTTTTCGTCCAATTATTTTTTCATTTTAACTGTCTGGGTTTTTGTATGTTTTTTTGGAATTCAAGGATTTATGGGTTATTTTATTGACAATTTTCGATACAACATGGAATTTAATTTTCTGTTGATAGAATTTTATATTTGAATTGATAGACATTCAATAAAATGTTTTTGCATTGGTTTCGTTTGTTGTAAAAGTCGTAGCTCTTGTTTGTTTGGATCAGCCTTTTTTATTCTCATACACACTTATACTTTTGAATACATCTCTTGTAGTCATAGTTACAGCTCTTGTGCTCTTAGCCACATTCCCTCTGTTCTTGGCTCCGCCTTTTGTACTCTTGGCAACGCCTTTGTGTTCTTAGCCACTCCTCTTGTACTCTTAACTACGCCCATGTGTTCTTAGCTTCGCCTTTTGTACTTTTAACCACGCCCATGTGTTCTTAGCTCCGCCTTTTGTACTCTTAGTCACTCCTCTTGTACTCTTGACTACACCCCCTGTGTTCTTAGCTCTGCCTTTTGTACTCTTAGCCACACCCTCGTGTTCTTAGCCACTCCTCCTGTAGTCTTAACTACGCCCCCTGTGTTCTTAGCTCCGTCTTTTGTACTCTTGGCAACGCCCTTATGTTCTTAGCCCCTCCTCTTGTATTCTTAGTTACGCCTCATGTGTTCTTAACTCCGCCTTTTGTACTCTTAGCCACGCCTCTTTCACTTTTAACTACAAGTACTTCAATTTTGTAGTTTAAAGATTAAAAATTTTAAACAATTGTTTTCCATATGACAAAAAATCAAAATTAATTTTCATGCTTATTTTTATATTCTTAACGTATCCAGGAAATTATTTAATCAGTACCTCTACAAAAGTTAAACATTAAATTTATGTTTTGTCTGACAACTTTATTCTTTAGTTTTTCGCTTCCGGTGAAGTTTAAATTTTAAAATCACCTGGAATAGAAAGTAAATATGTAAACAGTGCTCGTATACTTTTAAAGCTCTCGGAATATTTTATAATTTTACGTGACGCGTTAAACATATTGAGAAGTCTCTTGTACCGTTGAGTATTTTATGTAAAAGAGGAATCAATTAATCGAAAGCGAGGGTGTGAGAAAGGTCGTTTGAATTTTTGCTTTTTGTTTGACATTTGTTTATTTTAGCGTTCCACTCTTGAATTGGACGGAACTTAAAAGGGCACACGAAAAGCACAGGCGTGCCGTCAATGTGCATTGAGAGTGTTTGAAACCAGGACGAAAACAATTATTCGACTGCTCTGCAAATACACACGGAACGCCGCGCCTCATCAGAGCCAACTTATTTGTCTATGCAAATCGTTAATCAACGTTCAGTCCATGTATAGCTATGCGCCCCACAGGGGCGCATTCCGGCATACCGGCCACAAACTGGACCCGCTCCACGATTTCCCAAAGGATCACACAAAACGTTCATTCATTCACTCTTTCGATCCTTTTTTTCAATTTCCAAAAAAACTTCATACCCTCTGGAAACTTTGTTTCTTTGTTTGCTCCAAATTTTGTTCCTTTTATTTCCAGCGCTAATTGTTAAAGGTTATTTATGCTTCAATTTTACGGTCGGAATTTTATTAATGTGAGATGAAAAGTTGTTGATATTTTTTTATATATTGTAATGTATACGTTGCACCTCTTACATTTTCAACATTTTTGCAATATAGCTTTTTCTCTTGTATCTGTTTTGTAACCTCGTTTTTCCGTATATTTAGTTCCGCCTCTTGTACTCTTAGTTACGCTCCCTGTGTTCTTAGCTCCGCCTTTTGTACTCTTACTCACGCCCTCTGAGTTCTTAGCTCCTCCTTTTGTACTATTAGTTACGCCTCTTGTGTTCTTAGCTCCCCCTCTTGTATTCTTAGTCACTTCTTTTGTATTTTTAGTCACGTCCTTTGTATGTTTATTCACGACTTTTGTATTTTTAGTCACGCCCTTTGTATGTTTAGTCACGACTTTTGTATTTTAGTCACGCCATTTGTATTTTTAGTCATGTCTTTTGTATTTTTAGTCACGCCCTTTGTATTATTAATCACGCCTCTAGTATTTGGTTCTGCCTTTTGAACTCTTAGCCCCGCCTCTCGTGCCCTTAGCCCCTCCTCTTGTACTCATAACTACGATCCCTGTGTTCTTAGCTCCGCCTTTTGTACTCTTAGCCCCGCCTCTTGCACTCTACATCACCTCTTCTATTCTTAGCTTCGCTATTTGTATTCTAATCACTTGAGAAATATACACTGGCAATTACTTTTGATTTCAGATACAATATATGAATAGTGGCACTATTCATACAGTTAACTGTAATTAAAAATTAACAATCCGTTAAAGATTAATAAAAATATGACATTTATTCGTCCAATTGTGAAAAATTGCACTTTCAATTTGTAAGAAATATTTGACTGAAACAATTTCGCTTATGCAAATATGATTAAGGGACGCGAGTGAACAAAATGCAATAAAAGGAGTACGTAGAGAGAAATTTCGTAGTACATCAACTGAATTCTTGTTTAATCATTAATGAAGCCAATTTTTACGAAAGCTGAGTTCCGGAAATCCCCGAAGGTTTATACGTACCCCCATAATAGAGTCTGTTGGAAATTAAGTATCAGGTAGTGAATACTCAACTGAGTTAATGTAGCCGGTATACGCATATGTGCGTATAAAATATGCAATCCCATTCCTTTCTCGCTTTGGCAAATTAATCACTGAGCTCGAGTTTGTTCATTTCATTCTGCTTATTTTCGTCTCCTGAATTACGCGATGTATGAGAATAACATCGTACGACGTTAATTGTACGTTAATCACACCAAGTATGTCCGAGTCACACTGCTCAAAATTACGAGCAAACTTCTTTCTAGAATATTTATAAACATTTTCGTTAAAAAAATGGACTTTTGGTTAAATTTTCAATTTTATGTTTACTTTTATTTTTTATTTATTTTTTTTAATTTATTCTCCATGTGTATAACCCTTTCGGGTTTTTACATATCTAAATCACCGTTCATGTTTACTTTTACTTTATTTTTCATTTTTTATAAGTTTATATAGAACGGAGAAAAAATTGGACAAATTGGATATGCAGTTTAGGAAAAATATTGTATTTCCATCTAGATCTAATTATTTAGTACACAGGTTTATATTTAACAAAGACAATACAAATTTTATAATGTAGTAATTTATTTCACATTTTATTTATTATAACATCATTTTAATTTCGTATTGCTTAATATTTATTTATTTATTAAGCTGTTATGATTCATAATAACACGCAGAAAATTAGGAACTGTTAACAATTCCTAATTAATTCAAATGAATACTTCTATAAAATACTGTCTCGAAAATCAAATTATCCATCTTTGTTTTTTAACAAGATTGAATCGTTTGATTTTACTTTTCAACAAAATAGAAATGTTTAATTTTTTTTTGTTTTACACAATTAAAATGTTCATTTTATTCTGCCGTTTAATAGATATGAATAATGTTCGTTTGCTGTTGTTCTTATACAAAATATTTGTTTAAATTCATTTCTAATGGTTAACAAAAATTCTGTTCTTTGATAATAATTAAACTATTTGTTTAATTTTATCCTCCTACAAAATTAGTTTATAAGCCTTTTTTCCTAAAATACTTTGAACACTAAGTGATTGAACACTATAAGTGACTGAACACTATAAGTGATTGAGCACTATAAGTGACTGAACACTATAAGTGATTGAATACTAAGTACGATTGCACTTATTAAACTATATGCACATATGTAGCAAAAAATGGCACTTTTTATTATATTGTGTGTGAAAACAAAGTTAGAATAAGGAAAAGAGAGTGAGACATAAACTTATTGTCACTTCACTTTCATTTACCCTCTATTATTTTACATTCCGCTTCTCCTCAATTACGTACTTTACGCCTCACTTAAGTACGTCGGTGTAAATGCGCTCATATTCTCTATTTAAACATCTTTTTTTTGCAAAGAAATTGTACAAGTTCACAAAAATGTCAAGTTTTACCCTTTAGAATTGAATCTGTACATTGAATTATTTATACATTTAAAACTTTACATTACTTTTTTGTACAAATTCAGTTCGTTCATTGATTAATAAAAATGATAATAATAATGACAGGAATAATAAAAGCTTCCTCTATGAAGAAACAAAAGTTGATCCTTAACATCTTAGTGATGAAATTAGCATTGTTGAGTAATGATGATAATAATGGAAATAATAATACAGTCAACTCTACCAATAGTGCCGGAGATTGCCGGACAAAAAGAACAAAGGACGCGCGAGTGAGAACAAAAGAAAAACGGCACTATTCGTAGAGTTTTAGTGGCACTATTCATAGAGTTAACTGTAGTAATAATAATAAGAATAATAATATAGTAATAGTAGTAATAATATAGTAATAGTAATAATAGTAATAATAATAATAATAATAATAATAATAATAATAATAATAATAATTTCAATTTCTAAACTCTTTTTGATATCTTAAGTATTTATGATCTAATCAACGCACTTTATGCTTCCATTTACATAAATGTGCACAAATACTGCTAGATGTAGATTCTAATGGTTAACATTTGTATCGCATTCAATACTAAACTTTTGGTAATAATTACAAAAGCCATACATTTTTACCAATAAAATCTACTTCTCTCTCCATGCAATATATAAACGGAAACGAATATATAAACGGAATATATAAATCACTTTAATTATTTTCTATTGTTTTAAAAATGATACGCCATGAGGAAAAATAGTAAGCTGCTAAAGACGACGTATTTATTATCAGTAACGAAAGAGACACCACCTTTGCCTGTGGTGGTTTCTTCCTGAGTAGTATCAGATGCATTGTTCATCAATAATTCCCAGAAATTCATCCTCTTGGACAGAAAATCAACTTGCATCGAAATATTGGTTGAAGTTCCGTTTCCCAATCTCATGAATTTGTGATTCACATGATAGGGTTCCCACTCTTCGGTTAAATTCGCACTTGGCTTTCTATAAATTATTAATAATTTGCTTTATGTATCCGGGTATATATCACTGACCATTCCAACATTAAAGATCAATAGTAATTAGCATTAGTAGGACAAAATATAATAATTGTACTCTAATTGATGTGATGCTGTTATCAATTCTAATTAAATTGTACTTTTCAATTTTTAAATGCTTTTTGTTATAAAGGATTCTTTATAACAAAAAAACAAAGAAAGATAGTAAAAATTAGTTGAATTTGGTCCATTTGGACATAAAATTTCAATCATAAATTGATGTATTTAATAACGAAAACAAATGTTTAAAGTTCAAAAAAATTAAACAAGTTTCTTACTTTAAAATGATTAATTTTTAAGACTACAAAAAAGGCAACAAAGCACAACAAATTTAAAAAAATGTAAATGTCAAATGTTTTAGACACAAAAAATGTATTAATAAAGTGAGATTGAAATTTTTGAAAATTTAGGACATGTGAAAAGGTTAATTTTAATATGAAAATAATTAATTACCCAGTCTCTGCAAAAGTTGTCCATAATTTTGTCATTGTTTTTATCATGACATTGTCACTTTCACTATTTGTTTTATTTAAGTTCTCAAAGTATGTGTTTAAAAACGGAAACAAATAATTCAAGTCATCCATGTGTGCAACTCCTGAAAATTGAATTCATTTATTAAAACAAAAGGGTAACTTTTAAGTTTGAATCAGTAAAATTTCGCTTACTTTAAGATAATAAATTGTTGTTTATACAATTGCTTTTATAATTTTATAGAGATTTTTATAATCTTATAGAAATATTTATAATTAATTTTAGTGATTTTAGCTTTTTTATAATTTTTTACAATTTTTCAAATTTCATGATTAATATTTTCTGGGCTTTAAAAAAAGAATTCTTACCACTTTTTTGATTTTTTCCGTCACCTAGTGTTACAGAATAAGTGCCTTGATAAGCAAAGTGGTAAAAGTATAATTTAGTATTTTTTATTTGTTTTTGTAGAGCTTCGTAAACTGGCCAATAAATTCCAGCATCTCCTGACAACTGCGAATATTTTTATTTAAATTTATTACAATTTTTATTAAAATTCGTTACAACAATGTATTAACTACAGTTAAATGTATTATCAAATTGGTATACCAATTTGATTGTGAATCAATCGCAGAATACATTTATTTGTCATTTTATATTGATCTCGGACCAACATAAAGCAAATAATTGAACCAATTGAAGCAAATAATTTTATATTTCCAAAATTATTATTTATATTATTAATTCAAACTATATCAATTAATTTGAAATTAATTGTACATACAAAAGAATTTAAATTAATGTCTTACTTGTGTTATGTTCTTTTCGAAATTTACAGTAATGTTCCCTTGGAAATAGTAATCGATTAAAGATTTGCTGAAATTTGCATGCTTCTTTTCATCAACAACTTGTTGATATTCCAAAAGATATGGTGCCAACTTAGTGAAGTTTTGTTTTACTTCTGATAATTTGTCCTTGTTATAACTTGCTGTTTGAAAAACATTTTTGAAATTATAAAAAAACATTAAACATAGTCATGAAAGAATAATCAACGATTAATGAAAAATAAATTATTTGGTAGTACGGCTTTTCTGAATTGTCAAGATTTGAAATTGAAAATTGTGAAGAGCTGCACTTTTAAACAATTAGCAAAAATAATTTAGAATACATTTTTTGCTTTTAATACTATTTAAAGTAATATATTAATTAATATTTAAAGTAATATATTAATTAATATTTAAAGTACTATACTAAATATAATTTAATAAAGCTCATTACCAAGTCCTAAACCTTCATCAGCCGTTACTCCATTTATCCATGGAATGTCTTCAAATTTACCATCTTTTATCATTTTTCGTGGAGTACTTGTTATTACTGCATCATTTGCTTCATTCTCCAATGTTGGTCCAAAAATACAGTTTGGCGAATTTTCCCAAACAGCCTTTAAATATTTATTTATGCAAATTAAAGTTTATGAAAGTTTTGAAAGTTTAAAAAAGCTTTCTTTGTGAATTGAAGTTTTTGTTTACTAGAATCACTTTTTTGTTCTAAATTATGCAAAAAATTACTTTTATGTTTTTTAATCTTAATTTTAATCATTCACTTACTAATTTCTTGGTTAAAGGCAAAAGATCTTCGGCTTTCTTCTCTCTCAGACAGTTAACTCTATCCGTGTCATTCATACCGTCATTTTTGTGAAGCTCAGGGTCCAAAGTCACATTCTTGTGAACTGATGAAGAAAATTAATCATTATTTTTTTTTTTTTAATAATACCCCAAAACAGTAACCATAAATTAAAATCAATTTTAATTCTCAATTATATTTATGTATTGTATTTGAAATTCAATTTTTATAATTGTGTATTATATTTGAAATTCAATTTACAAAAAAATTGAATTTTAAGTTTAATATACATACACGGAAAAAACTATCCGGTTGGAATAACTGGAATTCCGGTTAAGCCTCATTTAACATTTTTTTCCAGTTATTTTAACCAGAATTCCGGTTATTATTTAACCGGAATTCTGGTTAAAATGGAAAAATCCTGGAAAAAAATGTTAAATGAGGCTTAACCGGAATTCCAGTTATTCCAACCGGATAGTTTTTTCCGTGTACATGTAAGATATCAATATATTTAGAAATATAATTTATATTATTATCATTCTACACAGAAAACAGAAAGTCTTAAACCGTTTACATAATCAGTTAATTTTGTTGCCTAAAACAAGACTAGGTCACTTTTTGGTCTTAAAATCAGTCCTAATCAAAATCCTTAATCAGTCTTAATCCTAATTAAAATCAGTCAGCCAAAAATGGACTGAAAACAATACTTCTTTTTTTCAATGTACAATTAATGTGACCTTCCACAACAAAAGGTACCTTAAGTTACGAGCGCATAAGGTACCTTCTCTCCTAGTTGGTCACATATTTATAAGATGTATACTAATTTTCTTTTATAGAACTTACTATTGGGGTCATATTTTGTTCCATTAACATTGAAACAGCCGGCTAAAACAGCAATATGAAATGAATCGTTTTTGATATTTTGTCTGGAATGGAAAGCCCAGGGTGCCAGGGCCGTGCCACTCATTGTTATCATTTTATGAAAAAGTCCTCTTGTCTTTTCAGAAAGTGCTAAATGGTGAATGGCTGCCGCTCCTGCACTATTGCCGAAAAGAGTCACAGAATTAGGATCACCTCCAAATGCGGCTATATTTTCCTTTACCCACTTTAAAACTGCCACCATATCTTTTAACCCATAATTTCCAGGCGATACATCATCGCCGGTGCTATGAAACCCTAAATTTTAAAAAATAAATTATTTTTGCTTCCTCATAGGGAAGCATTGTTTAATTTTGAAATGAAGCGACTAATTTTAAAAGTGAAATGATACCTTTTCGACAATTTATTAATTACTTTAGCATAAATTCAACGAGTTAATTCGATTATTATTAATCAAATAATAAAACTCCAATTTTATTGAAAATTAGGTCATGAAATATTTAATACCATATATAAATAATTTTACCCTATCAAAATGATTAAACTTATATGCATATTAAAAATTAATATACTATTTGAATCAATCCATAATTGTGAATTATTTTTCGCTGATACAATCCGTTTGATTTTCAATATTGAATTAAAAATCAATTTTAAAATAAAAAATCAAATTTTGTTTGCTAGCGCTAAAATTGAATTGTACAATAAGTAATAAAAATTGACGAAACATCAAACAACATCCTGTGATATAATGTACTATTATTTTATTCAAAGTTAAATTAAAATTATATTATCACTAAAATTGTATTGCTATAAATAATATTAAACATAATTTTTTCTTTTTGTTTCAGGTAAGGCATTTTCAAAATCACTTACCTAAAATGTTGAGACGATAATTAAAGGTCACAAGAACTATTTCGTGATTTAGGAGATATGACGGTGAGAAAAATGTACTGTCTGTTGATCCCATATTAAAACTACCGCCTCTGATAAAAACCATCACTGGCAACTTTTTTTCCGCACTTTTTACCTGTGGATTGAAATTTTCATTAGTTTTGCTTCCTCATAGGGAAGCTTTGTTTAATATCTTTTTTATCAATTTTTATTTTTTTTTTATTTGTATTTTTATCTTAGAGGCCATCCATATATTACGTAACGTTTTTTTAAAATTTTGACCCCCCCCCCCTTCCCCCTCGTAACGCACTATTGCATACATTAGCGCCATTTTTTCTACATATCGTAACAAACAGCTTGACCCCCCTCTCCCCCTTGAAGCGTTACGTAATATATGGATGGCCCTTTAATGAGAAAATTCATTAACGCAAAGTTTATTAGTTGCAAAGAAATGAGGCCCACCAAGGAACAAAATTAAAACTTTTTTTTTTAAATTTAAACATTTTTAAGACTCTATAAAGATGTATACGAGAACATTTCGTACAAATTTATTCCGCTAGATAATTATTTATAATTCGTAGTTTATTCTAATGATTGTTAGTTTCAAATATTCTATTAATTGTATATATTCTACTAATTGTTAGTTTCGTAATTTATTGTATTACTAATTGTTAATTTCGTAATTCATTAAAATTTGTAATTCACAATTTATTAATTTTATAATTCATTAGAATTTGTAATTCACAATTTATTAATTTCATAATTCATTAGAATTTGTAATTCACAATTTATTAATTTATCATAATTTATCATATTTATTTATTATCATAATTTTGTAAGGAAACACAATTTATTAGATTTTCAATTTCATAACTTTATTTACTTTTTCTTTTCTTAACTAAATTCAATTATTAACTTGATCCTTTTTTTAATTATCAATTTAATAAATTCTTCTCTGAAACTATTTAATTCATTACCTGCTCTCATTATTATTTTTAATTGTTCTCTGTTTACAGAAAATGACGACACGCAATTGTAAATAATTCTCTTTTTTCTTAAGAATTCTATAATCAAAAAGTCAATAACTGGCTGTTAATTTGGAATCTAGAATCATAAAAGTAAAGTAGAATGACTTGAAATTTGTCATGATTCACGCCTAAATAAATAAGTATGAAGCATATTTAGACCAAAGGCGAATAAAAATTAGGATAATAAAACAAGCGATTAAAACAATATCTCATTTAGTCGTAAATCTTGTGTAGTAAATTGTACTTGTAAAACTGTCTGCATTTAAAAAAAGTTGAGTTATCTTATTTTTCTTTAGAATTTCTTTTTTTAAAAGAATAAACAATTTGTTACCAGAGAACGTACATGCAAGGTTATTATTCTATTGAGCATTGAATTTACCTAACTAGTTTCAGTAACATCACATCTATGAATAACGTGTGTAATTATCGATTGAATTACCATTTTTAATATTCTAGGATATCTAGGTTTAATCTAGGATTTTATTTTAAAAAGATAAAATTAAATAATTCTGTCTTTAAAAACAGAATTAATTATAATTGTCAAAGTGATTCTTTTTTATTCTTTTTTTTTAACATTTCATTTCATTCACCCCAAGTCAAGTATGCTTATCTTTTTCCTTAAAAATTGTTTTGAAATGACGTAAGTACTAAAATTTATGTAGTTGCGAAGTTTCCAAACAATTTCCAAAGATACGTAGTTTCTGCTCTGTTCTTAAAAAATAATTAACTTCTAAATTGTTAGAAATGATAGGCATTTTCGACTTAGGGTGAAAGATTTTATCATTTTATAAAATTTGTTTTTTAAATCAGTCGGTACTAAATTATACTCCTTTTAAAAAGCAATAAATTATTTTTAAAATCAGTAAATACCTTTTAAGAACAATTCATTATTTTTAAAATCAGTAAATACCTTTTAAGAGCAATTCATTATTTTTAAAATCAGTAAATACCTTTTAAGAGCAATTCGTTATTTTTAAAATCAGTAAATACCTTTTAAGAGCAATGCATTATTTTTAAAAGCATCTTTTTTATATTTATTTATATTTAATATAAATATTTAATTTTATATTTTATCTTTTTAATTATATTTAAAATCATTCTTTTTATAAGCAATTAAGTAGTCCTTTTGTAATCTTTCTTAAGCAAAAAGTACTTTCAATACAATTTTTTAAAAAAAACTCTTTTTTTAAATCAATCTCTTCTTTGCACTTATTTTTTCATTTACAGATCATAAATTTTCCATTAGCTAAAGGAGAATATTATCTTGATATACAGTAAATCACTATTATAATTATTCGCAGTTTATTACTGATGTTACCGTTATTATTTACGGCTTAAAAATAATTTAACTGACAGACTTTGAGGAACATTTAAGGCTTGCAAAATCGTTTAAAAATAATAATCACAGTCGCAGCAAAGATTAAAATACGTCACTGTATGATAACTTTATTGAAACGTTTGAAATAATGCAAACTTTTTCACTTACTGGAGAAGCAAAAATATTCAGATAAAGGCAATCTTCTTTTCCAGTTATTAAACCATTATAATCAATTTGAATACAAGGTGGTCCACTTTCGCCTGAATATCTCGTACCGTTCCATTTTTCTGTCCACAATTCAGGATTCTGGAAAAAAATTTAGTTCTTTTAACTATAACGTTTATTTAGTACAGGATATCTTTTAGATTGTTTCGAAATCATTTTAAAATTATTAAAACATTATTTATTTATTGCAACATTCTTTGTATTCCTGACCATAAAGACAAAATTTATTTTTATTATTTATTCATTTCAACAATTCAATTTTTATTATTTATTCATTTCAACAATTCAATTTTTATTATTTATTTATTTCAACAATTCAATTTTTATTATTTATTCATTTCAACAATTCAATTTTTATTATTTATTCATTTCAACAATTCAATTTTTATTATTTATTTATTTCAAGAATTCAATTTTTATTATTTATTCATTTCAACAATTCAATTTTTATTATTTATTCATTTCAAGAATTCAATACTTGGTCATTAATTTTAAATTAACTTTTATTCATTTGTATTCATTTGTATTCATTAACAATCATTTATCCAAGCATTTAGCTCATTCAATCATTGCTCTCAGTTTTTAAAATTTGTTACTAAAGTTTGTGCTTTGTGTACATGACTCTTTGAATACAATGATTCCTCCAATAATGAGATTTTATTGAAACAATTAAATTCTGATGATTCTTACCTTGAATCGTAATTGATTTACAGGCGGTTTAGCATACGGTATCTTCAGAAACGTATTAACTATTTGCTTTTCCGAAGTGACACCTTCGTTTCCTCGAATACGACCGAATTTTGTAGTCACGTATACGTCAACACATTGCACGCCAATTGCAATTGATAGTAAAAACATTAAGCTAAATTTCCACATTTTTCTGTTTGATTGATTGTCAAGTTTGAAGGAAAAAGAATCACTCGTTTTTTTAAAACAAATTTGAACAAACACGTGGTAGAGCGGACGCGGCTTTTTCCCAAGAGAACGACGCGAACGCGTTCTTGTTGGATGTAATTATGCGAATGTCTGTGTACAACGCAGATAGCATACGCAAATACGCGACGATGCTTTAATTGAACGCTTCGTGCCAGTCGAAGTGACATAAAGCGTGCTATGACAATGACGACCCGTTTATGAAATAATTTGGATGAGCCGCTTCGTGCGTGCCTATTGAGTTAGTTTCCATTTTCCAGGAGAGTGGGTAACGGCAATGTCGAATTCAAGTTCGATAATGATAATAATGTTTCATGCTAATACAACAATTGCGCAAGAATTTCTTATGAATTTTGTCAAAAAACTCCATTATTTTAATCCTACCTAATAAATTTGCTCAATTTCGAGAATTTTAAAAGAGAGGAGTAAATATTTGATTTTATGTTCAGACTTTATTATTTTTATATTATTCGCAGTTTTGTCGTTTTTTCCATTGTTGATTAGATATAGTTTCGTATGTATCATTTTTCGGCCTTTTTCATTTCTAATACATAAATAATTTTTTTTTCGGTTGTTTTTATATTATTAGAATTATGTCAATTATTATATGTAATTTTTATATTGAACCATATTATTTATATTGTATTTATTTTTGTATCCCTTTATGTTTTTTTTAAAAACCTTTTAAAAAAACCCGAAAGGGTTTTTTTAACATATATACCTCATAGTTCTATATTTATATTATATTTAACTTTGGTTTGTCTTTATAGTTTATTTTAAAGGCCTTGAAAAGTTAATTATTTTTTTTTTATTGATTGACAATATTATCCTTATTGTGAATCATCGAGTCAGGACAAAATAAGTTTAATACAATTTCCAATTTGATGACTTGCAATAGTTTATTAAATGATAAGACAAAATTACTTTAAAGCAATTAGTCACAATTCTGTTTTATTTGAAAATACGTTTATTTCATTGATTTTTGTAACAATTTTAAATACTCAAGTTGATACTTTTATCGCATTTATTGTATGCACTATTTTTTATTATCTACAAAAAAAAAGGTTATTTTACAAAACTCGTTTTACTCCTGGATTTATCAATTTCCATAGTTTCATATGTTTTATAAATCTATTTTGTAAAATGTACGAAAATTCCAAACAAAACTATTAAAAATAATTCTCTATAATTGTCATAAAGTTTTTTCGAGATCTTCTAAATAATTTTGTACACAGAGAAATCAGTTTATTTCTTCTAATTAGTCTTGAAATTCTCTTCTTACTAAATTGCTTCGTAAAACATATGAAACTGAATTCTGTGGCTTATTGGTTTATGGACAATGACAAGGTTTTCGTAAAATCAAATTGTTTTTTGTGTATAAATTTCATCCATAAGATTCATGGTAAAAAAACTTGGGCTGAAACAATGAAATATTTGTATCGAAATGAAATATTTGTATAGAAATGAAATATTTGTATAGAAATGAAATATTTGTACACAATAGTTCGACATTAATTGAAAATGTAAAACAATGTAAAAATCGAAAATCGGC
This sequence comes from Ganaspis sp. Gsp50, assembly GCA_011057455.1. Taxonomy (NCBI): domain Eukaryota; kingdom Metazoa; phylum Arthropoda; class Insecta; order Hymenoptera; family Figitidae; genus Ganaspis; species Ganaspis sp. Gsp50. The sequence goes on from WNHD01000499.1 coordinate 87,146, forward strand.
ACGATTACACAAGGCTTCCCTATGAGGAAGCAATTAATTGAAAATTAAGATAATCTTAAAATTACAAATTTTTTATTTTAATCTTAAAATTACACATTTTAAGATTATCTTTATTACAGGAAATTAATTTTTCACATCAGGAAAATATTCGCTTATTGTGTAGAAATTTTTTCTATTAATTAGAAAATTGAATTCTCTATATAAGTTATATTCAAAAATTGTTAGTCTGCGTCATTCGCACTTTTTCCGTGAAAAAATGGTTAGTCTGCGTCATTCACACTTTTTCCGTGAAAAAATGGTTAGTTTGCATCATTCACATTTTATAATATAAAAAAATATAAATAGTATAAATACACATAGGAAACGAAATGTTGTTTTTCAATGCACCACCTGTTAAATTCCAAGACGCTTTGGAGTTCTACAGTAAAAAAAAATTGTCACGATTACAATGCTTCCTCTATAAGGAAGCAAAATCAAGTAAAAATTCAAGTGGACCTTGGAATTTAAGAGTTCTGCATTGAAAATTAACAGATTTCTTTTCTTGAGTAGAAAAGTATGAATATATAAATAGAAAAGTATATTAACAGTAAAAGAGTGAAATCAAAAGTACAGTGACTATTTTGTAGAAACAAAAGAATTAGATCATGAGAGGAAGATGTAAAGCAAGGGAAAGAAAAGTTACGAAGAAAAATGATGCAATCGTTCTTTATTTAGTGTGAATTGGTGCTAGCAAGCGCATTTACTTAATTTCAGTTTCGCAAGGATTTTCCGAAAATCCCAAAGGTATTCTTCACCGTCGGTGTCTCTCGTCAACCGGTGAAGATCCGTTTCCTGCGGAATCGGAATCCTAACAATTTCCTGACGAGGGGGCGTCTCGTGGGAATTTCCGGCGTGGAGCATCGTGGCCATGTTTCCACGCGAAATCTCCTCGCCACCTTGTTCGTTACACGTTCTTGGCCGACTCGCTTATCTGACAGTTGTTAGTTGTGCCAAGCCAGTTCACCTCTACAATTGTGTACCCACATTTTCCTCAAGACTCATTTTTTTTCATGCATTTACCAAGACGATAACACTTTTATTTGGAACTCTTGCAAGATAAGATAGAGCGAGATTCCACTCGGGAATTATCCAAGGCTGCTAACTCAAAATATGTAAATCTTGTCCAATAGATTCTATTCACTTGGAAATTCAACGTTATCCATCAATAGACTATCGTTTATCCATCAAGAAATTATTGTTTATCCATCCACAAATTATTTATCAATCAACAAATTATTGTTTATCCATCCACAAATTATTGTTTATCAATCAACAAATTATTGTTTATTCATCCACAAATTATTGTTTATCCATCAACAAGTTATTTTCTTTATTTTATAAATTTTGCAAATTTACAATTTTACAAAACTATTTTACAAACAATTTTACAAAACTATTTTACAAACAATTTTACAAAACTATTTTACAAAACAATTTTATAAAATCCAATTGTTATAGTGTTTTTAATGTAGTGTATTTTAGTTTCATTTTACTAAACCTAATGCCGAGACGGTTAAATTAATCCATCAGACAGAATAGTTTTTTACAATTTTAGGATTGTAACTTGAAAAAAGTCATTTGGAGAGTTTTTATTACTCCTAGAATAAACATTTTGAAACTTAAAATGTTCTATGAAAGAAATTGTTTTATAAGTGTTCATAAACGCTTTAAATGTTTGATTAAGAAATCTTTATAGTCTTGACAAACAATAATCGATGTGTGCAAATAAATTTGTCATTTCGAACTTTTTTAAAAATTTCTATCTTAACAGTCGAAACTTTTATCTACAACGAATTTTGCAATCAATTGAAAACCGTGTGAAAAAATGTCTTTGAAACATCTTCGAACTGTCTTTCAAAATTCAATTGAAAAAAGTGAAAAAATACTGAAACAATCTCTTTGAAATAATATCTACAAGATTTCGTTGGATTTTTTTAGAAAAATGGATTCTCTTTGAAAATGTCTGCAAAATTTTATTGGATCTTTTTTTAAAAAAACGGAATTTCTTTGAAAATGTCTGTAAAAGTTTGGAGAAGAAATGGATACTCTTTGAAAATGTCTAAATTGTAAAAAGAAATGGATTGAAAGTTTCTTTAAAAATGTATTAGAGAAAAAAAATGGATTTTGCTGTAAAATGATTTGGAGCATGGATATTGAGAAAAGAGGCAAGCCTGCTGGAAAAATGAATCATCCATCTATGTAAGATTCATGAATAAGATGGAATAAAAGGGTAGCCAGTGAAACGAAGGGTTAAAGGGAAGGAGTGCGGAAGAGGTTATGGTGAAAAGGCAGGTATCCGGCAGTATGTGCACTTAAGCACAAGTACATACATGGCTGTGACAAGCGGGAGAAAGAGCCACGGCAAAGAGCAAGAGCAAGACTAAAGGCGACATCGTTAAAAGCGATAAAGCGATCCACAGGGCAGTAATTCACGTGGAGACTCTACTTCTGTGGCCTACGGGTCTTGGCCCCGTGATGCATGACTGCCTACCAACGGCAATTAGTCTCAAGCGACAAATAGATACTTAATCTAACTTTCCGTAACCTTTAAGTAAACTATCGAGTCTAACATTCCTTACTCTCAATATCAATTATGTCCGAGTCGAAATTTTTATACTTTCATACTTTATTGTAAGGACATAGGCACACAAAAAAATATTTCTGTTGTTTTTGATGCATGTGAATTTTTTTGCCTGTTACCGCCCATAAAGACTTTTTGTTGTTTTTGATGCATTGGAATTCTACAGGCATATGCCATGGAAAACAACAGTTTGTTTTTTCTGTGCAGAAGTTGTGATCAATTTGATAATTTTTGGTATCAAGTTGATACTTTTTGGTATCAAGTTGGTACTTTTTGGTATCAATTTAGTACTTTTTGGTATCAATGTGATACTTTCAAAAAAACTGTGTAGATGTAAAGTTGTGGATATAAAGTGTCGATAAAAAGAAAGATGTCACAGAAATTGCTATGGTTCGATGTAGTTATAGGTACAGACATAGTTCTAGGTGATGATATAGATGATAGATGGCTGTGTATATAGATGCAGATGTTAATGAAAAGAAAGATTTGCCTATAGATGTGTATAATAGTCGTTAGTACAGATACAGATGTGGATACAGACAAAGATGTGGACATAGATGTGTAGCTATATAATTACAAATATTTATACAGACAAACACGTGCATATATAGATATAAAAAAAAGATGCTGATACATAGATTTAAACGTGGCTGTTTACATAGCTAAGGATACTGTTGCATTGAATATAGATATAGATGTTAATAAGCAAAAAGGTGATAATTAGATGTATGGTTGAAGATGTAGATATTCATATAGATCTGAATTATGTGAATACAGATATAAATTCAAAAATGTGATCGAGCAGATATAAATTCGAAAATGTGATCGAACAGATACAAATTCCACAATGTGATCGAACAGATATAAATTCTACAATGTGATCGAACAGATATAAATTCGAAAATATGCACTGTTAAAAAAATGTGTATCAAATTTAATACATATTTGCTTCAATTAAATTTGTATTAAATTTAACACAGATTTTTTTAACAGTGTGGATATGCAGGATCGAACAGATGTAGATCGAACTAGGATTTACTGACAATGAGTGGACAAAATTTTCTGAAATTCAGGTGTCTCGGAGTGGAAAGCGTGACGCCTATAAAGGAAAGCAAGCTCGTTCGTTGGAAGTAATTCTTATACTTGTATTATATCAAAGTTACTTGAAAACTTTATACTGCGCCTGAGCTAGTAACGTCGAGTTCCATTCTTCCTTAAGAGCGCATTGCCATGTATTATTCACCCTTGCGCCTTCGATATTTTACTCTTGAACGCTCTAATGCTTTGAGAAGACTCGTGAGATATAAGAGAGCGTGCATTGCGTTCAATATGACAAAAATATTTTCCGGATATTCTTGCACGCTTGACCGTTGCTGCCTAGTATTATTATCCTATCGTCCAAGACAGCAAGCGACCGTCCAAACAAAACTCATGATCGTCTTTTTTTAAACTTGACATTTCACCGGTGTGGAACAATAAATATAGTATAGCTTTTCCAACTCTTATCACTTACGTTTATGGCGTATCATTGATTCTTTTCTGTCATTTTTTTAATAACGATTTTTTACGACGTTATTTTTTGTTATTGATATTTCTAGAGATCTTTAACACAGTTTTTTAAAAGTATCAACTTGATACCAAAAAGTATTAAATTGATCACAAAAAGTATCAAATTGATCACAAAAAGTACCAAATTGATCACAAAATCTTCATCAATTTGGTACTTTTTATATTAATTTGGTACTTTTGATACCAATTTTGTACTTTTGATATCAATTTGATACTTTTGATATCAATTTGGTACTTTTGATATCAATTTGGTACTTTTGATATCAGTTGATACTTTTAAGTAAAATGTAAATATACATGAAAAACCTAAATAATGTTTTTAACACCTTAAAGAGTTTCTAAGCACTGAAGAATGTTTTTGAACACCCTAAAGAATATTTTTGAAGACTAAAGAATATTTTTGTTCATCTTGAATTTCTTGCATTATTTAGATAAAGTTTCCTGTCATGTTTAAATTTGGCTTTCTTGGAAATGCGATAGCAACACTTATCGGATTTTCATTGTACTAAAACTACTAATGCGACGATTAAATTAATCGATCAGACAGAACTGGAGTAGGTACCCACCTTCTTCCAGTTGATTTGCCAGAGTAAACCTTGGCTTCACAAACTTTCTGGAATACGTCAGTTTTGCACCGCAGATATCGGAAAACTATTTTTACAACTTTTTTCCAAAAATCGAATTGGCAGAATTCTTCATACAAAATATAGGTACATGACACTATAAAAAAATATTTATAGAAATTCGATACATTTTTGCCGATTATGGTCTTCTAAAACAACTTCCTCTTCCTACTTTTAAACATGGATTATTATTAAAATTAAGCACTATGTTGTAATGTTTTCACTATACATGTCGAAATTACATTTTCTTAAACAAATAGTTCTTAAATACATTCTTATTTATAATCTTTTCTTTACAAAGATGATTATTTCTAAAGAATTATTTATTGCTATAATAAAACAAATCATAATATTATTATTTTATTATTATTCGAAATAATCTATTATTTATTTCTAAGTAATCTATTACTTATTTCTAAATAATCTATTGCTTATTTCTAAATAATCTATTGCTTATTTCTAAATAATCTATTGCTTATTTCTGAATAATCTATTGCTTATTTTTAAATAATCTATTACTTATTTCTAAATAATCTATTGCTTATTTTTAAATAATCTATTACTTATTTCTAAATAACTATTGACAATATTAGCACGTTTAAAGAAATTAAAATGTCAATTATTCGGTATTTTGAGATCTGTCTGTGAGATCCGAGAACGACTGTTAGTTTGAAAGCTATAACTATTCATGGCACATAAATATCTCTTGAGATTGAATAGGTTACAAAGGGTACAAACAGAATCTGCAGAATGATTAGTTCTCATTTTGGGAGCAGCAATAGGAATGGTTTATATGTATATGTATATAAATAACAGTGGAAAGTGCCTGGGGAAAATATAGTTGGAAAATGAAGTGCATGTAAACACTGACTCTATTCTATAATATAGTGGGTCCCTTGCAGCGCCATCTGCAGGGTGGTGAATATGTTCTCTGCTTCTGGGCAGAAAGCACAGCCAACAGCTAGTCGGTGATGCATTGCCCCGGGAGATTAATGCATTGCCCCCACAGTTTGTTAGAGTGAATAACGGTGGTCACGCTAGTAATGATATTGCCATTAACTTGTCCGCGAACGTTTCATTTTACCAAAGGTCAATTAATGCATACCCTCCATTATATTCATCTATTTTATCAACCTGCTCTTTCTTCCTTCTTTCTATTTTAGCAACAATTTTTTACATATACAGTTTGTCTGTTTTAGAAAAAATACACTCTAAAACGTATCTCTTGTTTTCAGCCTATTCAGCACTTTCAGACTATTTTATTTACAATGCAATACATATATTATATCTGTTTGTCAATCTTTTTATAATCTTTATATTTTTTATAGAAAGATGTCTTTTAGGGTCAATGCACAGGAAAAACAAAATGTTAAATTTCAAGATGAACTTGGATTTTTACTGGCATATGCCTGTAGAATTCCAATTTATCTTGGAATTTAACAGATGATGCATTGAAAAAGAATAGTTTGTATTGAAAAACAACATTTTGTATTGAAATAGAACATTTTGTACTGAAAAAGGACATTTTGTATTGATAAAGAAAATTTTGTATCGAAAAAGAACATTTTGTTTTTTCTATGTGTACCAAAATAAGAATATTCCAATATGTAGTGAATGAAAATTGGTTAAACCAAAACCTAGAATATGGATTTGCAGACACTTTGTATTTTGGAGTATTTTTTGTAACTTTGCCTTTTATTGAATTTAAATTCCCAAAGAATCTGAATTCTTAGTGTCTGAAATCTGAAAAAGAATTTTTAAAAAATCAGAAGGCTTTAAAAGAAGTTTGAAACAATCAGGGCTCTCTGAAAAAAGTTGTAAGAAATTGGGATTCTTGAAACATGTTAAAATAACTGAAAATTGTTCAAGAATTCCAAGAGCTTTCTAGAATATTTTATACTTTAAAAAAGTTTCAGTAGCATATTAATCGTTGCCACTGAAGAGCTATAGCTCTTCAGAAATATAATTTGCGTCATGAAATATATTTCATGACGCAAAAATTCATAGAAAAAAATTCGGATTAGTTCTGATGCGTGTTATTTTTACCAATGCTAAAATTTTATTATTCCATGTTTTCTATGTTTATTTTAGCGATCTATGTTAAAATAGTTAGTGGCATCGGTGTTTTTGATGCGGTTTTAACATAACTTTCAGTGTTACAGTAACACTTATTTCTTTGTTTTTATGAAGTTAAAAAAACCGAAAAATAGTTTTTAAAATGTCCCTAAATATGAGTTATATAGTGAAATGTCCATTATTTTTCAAATTATTGAAAATGTGTTGTCATAAAAAATAGTTAAAATAATTGACTTGAAACAAGAACTTTGTTCATAAATAATCAAATCCGTCAAAAAACAAAAGAAATTCATGAACCGTCTTTATAGTTTATTCGAACTGAAATCGAACGTCAGACGCAAGTTATCTTTTCTTTAAGAAAAAGTTGCGTGTACCCTTGAGCAAATTCTTTTGAAGTTTACTGCATTTGATATCCTGCTATTCACATCACTTTATACACGGAATCTCAAAGTTCTTTTTTCATTAACCAATTCCTTGCAGAAAGGTAAATCTCTTTTTGAGATTATAACTTTAAAAGCACAAGAGAATTTGATGATTCATACTCTGAAGATGATGGTCTTTCATCTTCAAAGCAAGTGTTTTGTTTCCCATTAAATAATAGATTTACGCTATTTGATTAATTTTATCTCCTTTATTCAAGAATATCAAGCGTCTTTTCTGTCGGGAATATTGAATCTTGGTCTTTTTTAAAATTTGATTTTTCTATCAGAAATTGTTGGATTTTCTACTCTGGAATAAGGAGAGTTTTATGCTCATTGATAAATATATGCTGTTTATTGCATGGTTTATAATAAGCATATTGTTCAAGTGTGTTATATTAAATATAAATATGAAATATATTTATTTTTACGTATATATAAAATGCTATGAAAATCATAAAATAATAAAAAATGAAAATGAATAAAATAATACATACGAAAATATTGAAATTCAAATATTAACGAAATTAACTTTTTTGTTTCAGGTGAGTCAAAGTTGCAAATGAATTTGAACAATTTGTGAGTAAAATTTTACTACCATTTTTTACAACAATCGTCATTTTAAATATTTCTTTGGAAAAGATTGATTAATAAGAAAATATATTTTACAATTTTGTACAAAGGACAAGTATATAACCTTTGTATATAAATTTTGCATATACATTTTTACAACAATTTTAAATGTTAATTTTCTTTTAAGTGAAACGTTTTTTTTAGAGAAATATTATTGTATATTACTATTATTGTTTTTATTTAAAAATTGAATGTTTAGCTGAACATTCAACAAATCCAGATTTGTTAAAATTTGTTGTAATTTAGTTACTCGTGTAAAGCCTCATTGAAAAATGAGATGATACTATGCATAAAATTGTTAGTGGAAGTTATAATTCTTCCACCCGATTCTCAATTTTCCGGCAATGTACCACAAGGGAGCAACAGAGGTTAATGAAGCATTTACGATTCCATTATCATATAGCACCAGTTTGTTTCCATCTTTGCGTCGCTTATTCTCTAGATGTTAAAAATTTAATTCAAAAAAATACAATCAACAAAATTCGCAACTTTTGAATTTTAAAGATTTCTTCTTTTTCTTGCAAAATAGCTCTTCTTTTTTACAATGAAAAAACATCTCTTTTTCGAAATTAACATGAAGTTAATTTCCTCTTTTTTGTTAAAGTTGTAAAAAAGCGCTTATATTACTTTTTAAAAGTAATATATGTCTTTTTTTTAATATCTCTTATAAATGATTATAATATCTCTTTTATTATAATATCTCTTTTATTATAATATCTCTTTTATTATAATATCTCTTTTATTATAATATCTCTTTTAAAATTAATATACATCTCTTTCTTACTCTGTACTTTCTTACTCTGTACTTTCTTACTCTGTACTTTTTTACCCTGTACTTTCTTACCCTCTATTTTCTTCTTTCTTATTAATTCTATATACTTATATTTCTTCTTTACTCGTACCACAGCTTCTTCTTTTCGTTTTCTTGTTGTCAGTTTCATTCAGTCGATTAGAGTCTCCTCTAATCTGATAAAATACTTTATAATTTTCAAGACTCTTTCATCATCTCGTAGAATCTTGTACAAACAATATAAATTTTTCCACATCTAGAATCTTTTCAAATATTTTACACTATAGTTTAAAATAATACTTTCAAGATTTGATTGATATAAACGCTATTTGAAACAAATAGTTTAAATTTTTAATTTAAATCCAATCAATCGTAAATTTATTCAAACTGTTTGTTTTTAAGAAAAAAAATTTAAATCAAATTATAAATTTGAATCAAATTTATAGTCAAATTTAAAAATTAAATTTATCAAAATTATAATCAAATTTAAAAATTAAATTTACCAAATTTATAATAAAAGTTATATTTATTAATCAAATTTATATTGTATACGATATAAATTTCTTAACACAAAATTTGTGCAAAAAGCTTTCAGAAGAATATTTGCACCAAAAGGATTAGTTGAAAAATCCAAATTCTTAGTTTTTATCAACTATGCAGAATAAAAAACTGTATTCTTGTTCTGTAGTTCTTCTTTTTACTTCAAATTGTTTCCATTGTAGAGGTTATGTAAACTTTATACAAAAATCATTATTTTTGTACTACAGTTCTTCTTTTTTTACTTCAAATTGTTTTAGAGGATATGTAAATTTTTATACAACTTTTATTTTTGCACTACAGTTCTTCTTTCTATTCCAAACTGTTTCAGTTTTAGTGGATATGTAAATGTTTTGGGAATAAACATATTATGCTTTAGAAATGGAGGGATCACATGAACAGACAATAAAGTTAAAAGGCTGACACTGTTACTAGGTTTCACTGAAGTTAAAATCTTAATGGGTCAATTTTAAAGCTATTTAACGATCCTTCCATTTTGTCCTAGGTGTCTCATATTTCCTGGATATATATTTCGTGCACACGTATAATTTGCTAAAGCTCACGTTATTCATGTAGCTCTGCCACTAAGCAGTGATACCATTTGTCATAACTCCGTCTCGTCAGCCATTGTTATCCTTTGAGCACATGTGGTCCTTCAACCACCGTCGGACTAAACCAAATATTATGTTATAATTATTTTTCCCAATTAATATATACCAAGAATTTTTGATATTTTAATTAATAAGTGATATTTTCGGCTTTTCTGAAAAGGGACAAAAATTCATTTGAATAAGATTTGTTGGCAAGTAGTTAATTCTCCACAGGAAAAACAAAATGTTCTTGAGCGCATCATTCGTTGCTTTAGAATTATATAGAAATATGCGCCTATAAAGAGTTAGAATTAATGTAAAAGAATTATATACTTTAAACAAATTCTATACTTTAAACAAAGTCTTTAAACAAATTTACAAATTTTAATAATTTAAAAAACGATTATAAAAGAAAATGAAAAATACTAAAACACAAGGTGCTAAAATTGGAAACATTATTATCGTAAAAAAAGTGAATAAGCGTGCAGATTTTCATTTGTAACAAAACCGATATAGACGCCTGAACGCCGGCAACCTGTACAGCTCTTGCGCTTCTATCATTATCAAACACATAGGGGTATTAGTTATGGTCCATTTTTCAGATAGTACCATTTTACATTAAGTTAGTATCAACGAAACACAAATTAGGTCTAATTCTCAATTAGTTTTTGCATAAAACATTTGCAAAACGTATTTATTGCTATTTTAGTGTTCCGTGAGAATCAAATTGATCCAGAAAAGCGAATCAAAACTTTGAGCTATATTTTAAGTTGGATTTCTTTTTTTTTCATTATATTATGCGTGTATTATACGTGCAGGTGAACACTGATCCAAATTCAAATATTCGCATCGTTCAATGCAAATTCCCCTATGCAAAACCCAGTCATCCGCGAGGATCAAGTTGACCTATAATTTAGTCGTACTATCACACGCAAATGAGGAACCGAATTTGATTAAAGACGGGCATTTTTATTAATTAATTAATCATACAGATGTTGTATTTTTATTTCGTTATTATTTGTATGTATCTATTGTTTTTTATATTTATTAATTTCTTTTCTTTAGTAATACAGTCGACTCTATGAATAGTGCCACAGATTCGTTTTTCATTCATCTATTCGTTTTTCATTCATCCATTCGGTTTTTATTCATCTATTCGTTTTTCATTCATCTATTCGTTTTTCATTCATCCATTCGGTTTTCATTCATCTATTCGTTTTTCATTCATTCATTCGTTTTTCATTCATGCATTCGTTTTTCATTCATCCATTCGGTTTTCATTTATCTATTCGTTTTTCATTCAGTCATTCGTTTTTCATGCATCTATTCGTTTTTCAAGATTGAATATATTCTATCTATACGATTCTTCTCTATACGAAGGCACAAATCTTTCACTCGAAGTCGAATATGCCTATATTTCTAACACTTTAAAAGCTTTTTTATTTTTTTAAGTTTTTTTAATTTTTCTTTTTAATTATTTTTTAAGAACAAAGCGGAAACTGTGTATCTTTGAAAATTGTTTGGAAACGTCGCAACTAGATTTTTTTATAGTAATTACGTATTTCCAAACAATGTTTAATGATTGTTTGGAACTACAAAACGTCGTTGTGATGTTTTCAAACAATTTTCAAAGTTACGTAGTTTTTGCTCTTTTCTTAAAAAATAACTTTTTCATAAAAAGATACAGGCATATTCAACTTGGAGTGAACGAAATGGATGCATAATACTTTTAAATTTCTTTCTTCGGCAATTTTATAAACAACGATGTTTATAAAACACTAATTAACTTTAGTTTATATGTGAGACTATTGATATAGTGTTACAATTTTCAATATATTCAATATACTCAAAATAATTGAAATAAATTTCAAATTCTAATATTTCGACATATGTTCTTTTTCTAAAAAGATGTTTTTTTAATGCCCCTGTCGGTGGGTCGAATTTCTCAAGAGGTTTGATGTCAATTTATCGAATTTCCATTGAGGGAAGAAAGTATTATTTAAATATTGTGTTTGTGAGGTGGATCGATGGTGGAGTTGACGACAGGTGAGTGAAATATTGTTGTTGGCGCGAGCGTTGAATTGACGATAGGGTTATCGTCAGGACGATCCAACCGGCTGAGCTGGATCGTTTTCGAGTGCATGGATGAGTAAGAGAGATAAATAGAGAGACAGAGGAGAGGGCATTAAGGGAGTCGGAGAGAGTCAAGAGGAATGCATATAGGTATGATCCTGGTCCGGCCCCGCACGCACCTTTTACCCCAGGATAGAAACACAAGAGCCCGCATATCAAATGGTGCGTATCACGGGATACAAGCAATTCCCATCAACCAATATTGTCATGTGGGTAATGAACGGACGCACGATGAATAAACATGCGGCACTGGCCACTTCCATCTATGAAAATAACGATCGCTTCCTCCTCGCGTGTTTCAACAGCATCATCTCTCGGTGCTTACAATTCGCCAAGACATGAATTTTCAGTCCAGTTTCACTAATTCACTTCTCTTCCGTGCAAACATTAACCTTTGCACTCCCGATAACATCAGCAACATGTCTATTAGGCAAATTTCGAGATTTGCAATATTTCCGAGTCGTGTCCTTTATCTATACCCAAGATTGCAAGAAAGTAGGTCAAATCTATGTGTAGGGAAAGGAATTCATTTTTTGATTTTAGATGATTTTTTCATTCATTTCTATTTGAAATAATCGAGAGAAAAATAACTCGTGAGATTAGGGTGAACTGAATCTGAATTATATTGATGACGTCTTTTAATCAAGTAAAAAAAGTATTTAGACAAAAGAAGAAGAGTAAAAAGTAAAAAGAAGGGTAGTAGTAACGTTAATTAAATTGAGCAGGCAGATAATTGATTGTAATCAAATTTACTAGATTCGAGTATTTATACTCGAATCTAGTAAATTTGGATCCAAATGAATAGAGCAAGTCGACTTACTCTATTTATTCATTTCGATCAAATGTAATGTCTATACACTGCAAAAACAAGTGTCTCATTTTGAGACGTTTTGTCCCCATATTTGAGACACGTACGTATCTCAAACACGTAAAGTGTCTCATTTTGAGACGGGATAATAAAGTCATCAGTTATTGTTTAATGAACTTATAAGTTGATTTTTTGGATGTATATTTACATTTTTCTTTTTTATAATTCATCAAAAAAATCGAGTTCACTATAGTCTCGATCGAAGAGTTAAATCTATATTCACCTAAATCGAGAAAGTATTGTAACTCAACCTTTTTTCATTCATTTTCAACTAACTTACTCTCCAAATACAAATAAGTGATAGGGTAAATGCTAGTAAGTTCGGCCGGTTCCAGTAGTCGGCTATTTATTTATTTTCGATTAAAAATAAATTGTTGAACTGTTTCAAATTAAGTAATAAAAAATTTTAAAAGATAGTAATTTACAATAACTTATAAGTTATAACGCTTCAAAAGTAGTGGCCGAATTTAAATTCACTGGCCGACTACTGGGTGTTTTACCCTATTCCACTTCATTTTAAGTCAAAAGTTTTCTACTGCACTTAAAATAAGTAAAAATTAACAGTTTTAAAGTAAAATTTCACTTACTTTATGTAAAAAATCTTCCACTGTACTTAAAATAAGTGAAAATTAACATTCTTAAAGTAAAATTTCACTTATTTTATGTCAAAAGTCTTCCACTGCACTTAAAATAAGTGAATTGTTAATTATTTGAATTTAGAGAGTAAGTGGTTTAATTCAAAAGTAGTATTAAAAGAAGAATTAGTTTTACATCGAGATTACTAAACTCTCCTGATACATTCTTTAGATATTTCGTGAATAGTTTACCTTCAATAAAAATTCGTTTAACTATTCTAGTGAATAATTTACCAATACGAGAAATTCGTTTCGGAGTATTCTGTATAAATGAATGTCTATTCTATGGAATTCTGTAGTAATTGAATAGTTAACATTTTCAAAAGATTTGTTCATCTGTATTACTCTGAATGGTTTGATTAATTCAAAATCATCAAGTCTATTTCTTCAATAATCACGAATTTTCTATGAAATTATACAATTTGTATAACAGATTATCTATTCTTAACTATTTTATAGTTTAACATAAAGTTAAATTCGAGTTTTCGTTATTCCGTATAACATGATTTTAGTGCTCTATTTTATTATAGGATTTAAGTTGAAGTACTTTGTGCTGCAGACACAGATGATCGAATTTGTTTGTTTTAAACTTTAAGAGCTTTTTATCTCTGGATTTTAGTTTCAAACTTCTGTTTTTACGAGTGACTTAAACTGTTTTTGTTTTATTTCAACTAATTTTTTAAAGTAACCATCTTTTAATTAATTATTTTATACTCGGAACATTTCGTCGATTCTTTATTTTCGTTTTAGAGGAGTTAAATGTATATTTATAGGATATACAATAAGTACTAATATTACAAAACCAGAGCTGATTTTGTTTCTATTTTTTATTTTATTTTATTTTTTTATTTATACGCAAACGGTTTACAATTATTACTCATAATACATTTACATAAACAATTATTAATCATTGTGAATAAATTATATAATTTTGCGTTTTCAAATTTTAATCCCCGTGAATATTTGTGAAGAAATTATAATAATGTAAATCGATTTGAAATAATGCATAAACATTAATAATGTAAAATATATATACTTGAAATGCGGGGGATTCTTTAACGTGACATTTCTCGTTTGAATCATTTATACCAGGAAATTTTGCGCATAAAACTCAAACTGCGAAAGTAAATTTTGTTGATTTCCGGAGTTTAAAGTAAAACGTTAAAATTTTAGTAGCTCTGTTGTTCCCGCAGCTTGATTTATTGATGAAACGATTAATTTACAATGTATGCCTATTTCTGCATTCATAGCAGATTTCCAAGTCAGGCAATTCTAGCAGGAAAAAAAATAAGCTACACCGATGTAACTGTATCCGGTTTTTTCATGACGACTATCTCGTAAATTATTTTTCACAATGAAATTCAATAAAACTCGAACAATAAGGAAGGATTTCACTTAATAATTATAAATGACAAGAATATTAATTTAAAATTGATTCGATTTACAAAAAAAGAAAGAAATAGAAAAAGAAAAGAAAAAGGAGAAAAGGAGAGGAAAGGAGTGAAACCAGAGAAAAGAGAGAAAAGAGAGAAAAGAGAGAAAAGAGAAAAAAGAGGGAAAAGAGAGAAAAGAGAGAAAAGAGAGAAAAGAGAGAAAAGAGAGAAAAGAGAGAAAAGAGAGAAAAGAGAGAAAAGAGAGAAAAGAGAGAGAAAAGAGAGAAAAGAGAGAAAAGAGAGAAAAGATAGAAAAGAGAGAAAAGATAGAAAATATAGAAAAGAGAGAAAAAGAGCGAAAAGGGAAAGAGAGAAAAAGAGAGAAAAAATAACGATAATGTAGGAAAGATGAGGGCTATTTATAAAGCAGAATAAGGATAAAGGAAAGGATATTAGTAAAAGAGGAAGTAAAGCAGGGAAAAGAGATGGAGAGTGTGAAATTCAATAAACGAATGCATTGAGTGGTTATCTCGAGCAAACTTGTAGATATACACTATGTACAATGCAACTCTCTGTTCTGTGCGTGTTTCCCCAGTTTGCATGTGTATGTGCATTTACAACATGTGTATTTTCTGAATCTATAAACCAATTGCAGACATCAGACTTCCCAATCCAGTGTTTCTCAATCAAGCTAGAAAATTTAATTTATTTCAAGTTGCTCCTTTATCCCTCTCATTCTTCTTTTTCTTTTTAATTTAGAAGTATAAAGTTAGCGCACATGTGTATACTAAAGTAAAGGTTACCACTGCAGAGGAAACTAGATAAACTAATTCGCTGAAACGTTCAAAGTTTTTCAATTAGAAAATTACTTTTGAGTATTTCCAGAAATATGTTAATTACACAAAATTTGTCTGTTAATTGAAAATGTCAGATGCAGAATCCAATAATTGATTTTTCATTATTTCTGTAAGTTCAGTTTAATAGTGTAAGAGATGAATTTGCTTTTTGCAGATTTTCTATAATTTAGTTTTTTAAACTTTTATCTTTAAATTTTTGTTAACTTCCTTCTACTGACGAAGTCAATTAGTCCACAACGTTTCTGATCAAAGATTTCAGATAAGAATATTTTTCTAATCATTTTTTGTAATTTTGATCTCAAAGGGTTTTTCGAAATTTGTTTAATTAAACAAATCTTTAAAATTTTTAAAAGTTTTAGGCAAAAATTTTGATAATTTGACAAATTTTGATAATTTGACAAATTTTGATGTTTGTTTATATTTCGCGAGATGACATTAATTTATTTTAATCGTTTGAAAAACGATTAAATCGTTATCACAATCTCAAGCATGTTTCTATTGACGAGTTATTAAAAATCAAAAGTGAGTTTCATTTTGTACATTTTGCACTCTTGATTTTGATATTTGTTTGAAATTCTCAGTGCTTATGTTTCAGTAGTTTCTTGAACAAACAAAAGTGTTGTAGAATTAAAAAAAATTGTATTGTTTAGAATTAAAAATGCTCTTGTAGTTGAGAAAAAATTGAAAAAGGAATTGAGTCTCACAAAAGGTCAAATTGAGAACGGGTTCTTCTTTGTTGAAAGGAACTGCTCATTTTTCAACTTGAAAGGTCTGTATCCTTTTAAAAATTAATTAATTCCGTTAAAAAATGCAAAGAGGTGCTGCTTTGTTATTCAGGCACTAATTAGGTATATTAAATAACAAAAAGTTTGACGCAAAGCTAAATTAACGAGAATTTTAAAGGATAGGAGAGAGAAAGAGACACTTTAATATTCAATGATGGAGTGTACATCTCTTTTATTTAATCCAGACATACGTGTTCTCTGCGCGTGAGAAATATTTCAGTTAAAATTGAATAATAATTCCTCAGTGTGTATCAGAAGCAACTACTCTTCTCCCGGCAAACATTTATTCATTTTTATGAAATTCTCCTTTTACGCAGCCAGTAGAAATGCATTTTTCAGACTAATCTGTACGCGAATACGAGGCTCTCTTTTTCTCGAGTGTAATCACATGTCGCATGTGCGAGCTTTTAATTTCGTCAACTGTAGAATCGTCCTCGCGCTCGCCTGTCCATGTTTAATTAATTAACGAGTCGAGTTAATAATAGTAATGCCCTGTACATTGGACACTTGTATTGTACAAATTCAAAATTCTCCTAAACGTGAAACCCAACAGGAGAAAATTCACTTCTACTTTTCCTTTTTTTTGTTCTCTCTTCCTTGGCGCAAATTTCAAGGGACTTCCTAGGGCTTGAAATTAAGCAGCAGCTCGTGCACGGATGTGCTTAAAAAATAAAAGCCGAATAGAGAAAGAGAGCGAGAGAGAAAGTTAGGACTTAGAGACAGGATGTACCTTGAATACTCTCTGAGTGCAAAGTACCTTTATGTCCTGTGTGTTTTCCGCATTGCCGTCACCCGGGGATACCTTATGACCGCTTAACGTGACCAAATCTCAAAGGGCTTTTTTCACAAAAAAGTTTAAACTACCATTCCTCGAATAACTTAGTCCCAGAGTGCATCAGATGCAATGCATTTTTAGTTTTGAGATTATTTTTTGCTTCTTTATTGCAATTGAATTTGATTAGATTTTTACATTCTCATCCAAAATGAGAGTATATTTTAATTGCGATTTATAAAATATAATTTATCAAGATAAATAAATAATAATATACATAATGTATGTTAATTTACATTTAGATTTTTTCATTAAATTACGGTTTTAACAAAAGTAAAGTTTTAACAAAAGTAAAGTTTTAACAAAAGTAAAGTTTTAACAAAAGTAAAGTTTTAACAAAAGTAAAGTTTTAACAAAAGTTTCTTTATGATCTACGAAGATCTTTATAAAGATTATAAAGATTCTTTATGAATAAAAAACGTACTTTTGTTAAAACCGTAGAAAGAAAAATTTTTATGATTGTTTGAGAACTTTTTGTCAATTTGAAATGTTTCCGGGATTTTTTGGAAGATAGTGAAATATTTTCCAGTGTCGGTTAGATTGACAGGTTGTCTAATAAGCAGAGACGTCCGACTTGCCCCTAAATACCAACTTTCTGAAGGGAATTCCCTGTTTTATGGAATCAAACCCTTCGAATTTAACCTTTGTATTAGGGAAACTGACGTTGTTGTTAAAGCACAGCTGACATCCATTTCTACTTGAAAAGGAAATGATTAATTAAAATTCCCAACGGAATTTCGTTTCCCATTGTTGGAAACATTTTTATTGACTATTCTTGTTTAGTGACTGCAAAGAGAAAAGATTATTATTCACATTAAATATGAAATAACAGACAAACGAGATTGTATAATGTCGGTATAAAATAATAAAGTTACTCTCTATATCTGAATAAGTGAAATCTACTTATTTTTAAGTCAAAAGTCTTCCACTCATTTCAATAAGTGAAGCTTTCACTTATTTTTGTGTGAACTTTCATTTATTTACGTGTGAAATTTCACTTATTTTTGTGTGAATTTTCACTTATTTTTGTGTGAACTTTCATTTATTTACGTGTGAAATTTCACTCATTTACGTGTGAAATTTCACTCATTTACGTGTGGAATTTCACTTATTTGTAAGTGGTGGAAGACTTTTAACTTAAAGATAAGTATATTTGACTTATTGAGATTTAGAGAGTAAATAAAAAAGTTAAAAAATGCTTTTCCAACTTGTAGCAAAGATTATTTGGAATAAACTTGAAAAAACTCTTACAAAGAAAAAGTAATGTATAATAATGGTTTATATTATTATTATACCATTATTATAATAATGGTATAATAAAAGTAATAATAATGGTAATACTAAAACGCCAATAAATTGATGATGACAATAATCAATAATTGATAATCAATAAATTGATTAATAAAATGACAATAAAATATTTGCGGAAAAAATTAAATGCAATCTGCAAATGAAATGAAAGCAAAATAATAATAAAGCGAAGTTAATCGATAAGCGTAAGAAAATAAACGTAGACTAATTATTGAATATTAATCAAATAAAATGTATATAATAAAATGAAATTGAAATATATTGGCGATAGAAATGACATAACAACCAAACAGAAATGAAATAAAAACTTCCTCTTCACAAGGAGGCAAAAATATAAAAGTTACATAAAACTGTGTACATAAAATTGAAAAGTACAGTCGTTTTTAGCATATAATGTAGAATTCAGCAAGATTCAGCAGCTGACTATCTTCAGTTTGAAAGATTTAAAGATAAAAAGAATTGCCATAATTTTACGGAAAAGTAGAAAAGATATGATTTCAAAAGTGTACCTGTCTTTGAACTAATGTCCAATGTCATTCAAGTTTAGACACCTGTCAATAGCAGCCTCAGGAAAGAATCCGTTGAAACAAATATCCGCGGATCTGTTACATTTGACTTGTCTAGATATCAGTTTACTAACAACTACATTTTTAGAAAAGTATAAATTGTTGAGTTACACGACTTTTGCCGGAAATTCAATGTCGCTCAATAACATATAGAAATATTTTTTCAAAAAGGTGATTTTAAAATATGTTTCGCAATTCGAATTAAAAACTTTTGCTTCCTATTTTCATTATTACATTCTCATCAATAATGAGAGTGTATTTTAAAGACAAAACTATTGTGCACAATTTTTTTTTAATAAATTAAAATTTTATTTCCTAAATGCACTATCGTTGGTTTTGTGCATGGGTTTGGGATTTAAAATTTAGAGATTCAAGTTGATAAAAGAAGGGTGAAAAGTTGATAAAGATTAACGATTAGGTGGTAAAAATTTAGGACTGAAGGTGATTAAAAATTGCGAAGAAGGCTAAATTTAGGCAGCATGTTTAAAGACTGTTTTATGGTGTTTTAGCCATAGTATATGACCAAAAAGCTTCGTAGATGGGAGCGATCAATTTCAATTTACACATTGAAAGCGACCTCGATCAACCCTGTCGTCACACACCTCACCCTATTCCTGAAATACGGTCAATGTAGACCGTTCCTTTTTTAGTCATCTCTAATGTCTATAGCGCAAAACATTTCATAAATTAGAATTTCAACAACGTTATTTCGTCACAAATCTTCGGATTTTTTATCATAATGAATATTGGTGAATACTAAACTGACTAATAATAAGTCATTTGACTTTTAAAATTATGATTATTAATATATTTATATTATACATATAATATTATGACAGTTCTATAATAATCGTAGAACGAATACTTTTTATTTGATTTATTTTTGATAATACAATTGTTTCTTGTCTAATCGCAGCCTTTCTAATACACTTTGTAGAAATTCTATTTTTACATAATATTTGTAGAATTACTATTATCATACACTGAAAAAAAAATTTATTTGATTCAAATAAACCATTTACTTGTCTATTATCAAATAAATATTTATTTGAACCAAATAATTATTATTTGAATCAAGTAAATGGCATTTGAATCAATTATTTCTGTATTTGAATCAAATATTGATTATTGGACTCAAATGATAATTACTTGGTTCAAATAAATATTTATTTGATAATAGACAAGTAAATGGTTTATTTGGATCAAATAATTTTTTTGTTCAGTGTATATTAAGCTAAAGAAACGATAAGTTGTTTTCTACTTTGAATTATGTTTGGCAGTTTTCGAATTATTTAGTTTTAAAGTTAGTCATTTGTGCGCGGCTTTATAAAGTGGGAGCGAAGGTTTTCTATGTTCGCCATTCGTAGTAGAATTTACGCTGGCCGTACACGAATAGCTGACTTTAATACAAAATAATTCGAAAACTACCAAAAATGATTCAAAGTAAAAAAGAACTTTTCGGTTTTGCTTTCGTAGTTTAATACAGCTGGTATGTTTTCTATATTTGAACACCTTTTTAACCTTTCTCTCACACATCATTATAAATTAAATAATGCTTCCCTATGAGGAAGCAAAAATAAAACTTTTCATATGAAAAAGCAAAAACAAAACTTCCTACGAGGAAGCAAAAACAAAACTTTCCCTATGAGGAAGCAAAAACAAAACTTTCCCTGTGAGGAAACAAAAACAAAACTTTCTCTACGAGGAAGCAAAATTATCAAAATTTTGTTTAATTACAAGAAAATGTAAAATATTCTCCATTCTCGTTACAGAGACAAACATCAATGAATCATTATCTCACAATCTCGTTATGTAGATTTATTTAGTTTTTACTTTGCTACACTTTTCTGCATTTTCTTATCAAATAACGATGTGATGAATAAATGCGGAAAATTGTATAAAAAACGGAATAGAGAGAACTTGTGGGAATGAGAATAATTCCGCACTTGTTTGATGTTCTTGAAAAAGGAAAAAAGGAAAAGTATGAAGCATTGTATAAGAAAAGTTGAAGTACAACGAAATGAAGCTCTTGAAAAAAATTATATCTCATCATGAAGGGGAGGATATTTTCGATTCATTGAAGTCTCTCTTTGTCTATAAGTTTGTTTGTAGCGTCTTTTGTGTCTACCTGCGTTTCTCGCATAGCGGTTGTCGTATGATAGGGTCGCGACGCGTCTTTATATGAGTGCGAATTGCCAGCAGCTAAGGCTTATGAAGCCTCTCTTCTCCATATACCTATGCTATAGTATTGCTATAGCCATAACAGTATACTTCTATAGATTATACTATACCACACTCATTTCTTACTCCATTCGCGTCGTCGTACTTCCTTTCCTACGGCGAGGGTTCCCGCAGGGCCGTCTGTCACTTTTCTATTACCATGAACATTGGACATCTTACGCGAAACAAAGTTGCACTAAAACTTTTCCATATCGTCACCAAAGAACCTCTTATTCCCTCTGTTTCAGGCTTTATTCTCAAAAACTAAAGAAATTACAAATGTAGAATGTAGAATGTCTTTTTTCCACCAAAAAAGACAATTTCAAATTTTCTTACTAGAGCAAAATATGCAGTCTATATTTTGTCTATGTAGTCTACATTTTGCTGTTTAGTCTATATTTGATCTATTTAGTCTATATTTTATCTATTTAGTCTGTATTTACTTTAGTCTATTTAGTCTAGATTTTGTCTATATTTTCTATATCTATATTTTCTATATCTATATTTTCTATATCTATATTCTTATACAAAGCTTTATTCTCAATAACAAAAAAAATACAAATATGGTACATTAGAATGTTCTATATTTGTAATTGAATTAGCTTTTGAGAATGCAATGCTTTTTTTCCATCTCTATTTTACTCTAGTAAAAAATTTTAAAAATTGTGTTGTAGATATTTTAAGAATAAAAAATTTTGAGATTGAGTAATGCGTTTTTAAGCGTAGTTTTGCTTTCAAGATTTTATATGTGACGCGCTCCGAACAAAGAGACCTTTAGAAAGAAAACATTGTAGGTTATGTTTCATGATAGTTTCAAATTGATTAGAGCTTCTTTTTTCATTATTTGCAGTCGAAAACAGTTTTCTTGTATAGTATATACTCAAGATATTCATAAAAAGCTCCTTTTAATTGCAAATAATTAAAAACGAATCTTTAATCGTGTTGAAACTATTATCAAACGTAACCTATAATCGTTTGCTTCTAAGGTCCCTTTCTTCGGAACGCGACATATATATTTGAAACCTATGTATCGCGCTCGTCAAAAATGAACAAACCTGACTATATGTAATTTTGATTAAATTAAAGAAAAGGAGGAAAAGTCATATATTTTTTAAAAAAGATGAAAAGAAAGGAGAAAAAAGAAAGGAGAAAAAAGAAAGGAGCAAAAAGAAAGGAGCAAAAAAAAGGAAAAAAAAGAAAGGAGAAAAAAGAAAGGAGCAAAAGAAAGGAGCAAAAAAAAGGAGAAAAAAGAAAGGAGAAAAAAGAAAGGAGAAAAAAAGAAGAGAAAAGGGAAGTGGAAAATTTTTAAAAGTAAAAAAAATAGAAAAAGTAGAAAAGGACAGAAAATTGTTGAAGGATACTTATTAACCAGCAGACCGTTATTTCTGTGGTTTTTAATTGAAAATTTGGAATTTTTTTTGATTGCAAAATGGGCACGTGCTTTTATAGTGACGACACTGTGTTGCAGGCACAAAGCATTCCCCGCAGTTTTGAAAGCATGAGCAAGGTCTTTCTTTCGTCTCTCTTTCTCTCTCGTCTCTCTAAACTCTTTCTCTCACAGTTCCCCTCTTACTCTCGGTTTTTCCATCTCTCTTACAAATCGGTCCTCGTCTCACACGCCCTACTCTTTTTTATATATACCACTTTATTCTGCACACAGGGTGTCTCGTTTTGTGCTTACTACAACCACCGATTTCGATTTCTTTGATACGGATAATAAAGAAATTTCTGCTCCCATTTGAGACGTTTGTTCCAGATGCTCCTGCTTGAATCTGCTAACGGCGAGATGGATTTCATCGAAGCACTGGCAACAGGAAGTCTTTCAATTGAATCACATCGTATTAATAGAATCACATCAACTTACCGTTTTTTTTAAATTTTTCATAACCGTTTACTCTCTTGGCGAAAGTAAACTTGACTAACTGTTAATTAACGGAGATTTAACTCTGTTTTATTAAACATTAAATTTGTTTGTAATTTTTGATAATGGTGAAAGAAAGATAGAAAGAAAGAAAGAAAGAAAGAAAGAAAGAAAGAAAGAAAGAAAGAAAGAAAGAAAAGAGAGAAGGAGAGAAAGAAAGAGAGAGAGAGAAAGAGAGAAAAAAAGAAAGAAGGAAGAAATTAAGGAAAGCAGGAAGAAAAGAAAAAGCTTTTAAAAAAATAGGAAAAAATGTGCAGTAAATGAATCAATTTTTTTAATAATACAAAATAGAAATGTGTACATAATACATTACACGAGGTTACAAATGAAACGGAAATTAAGAATTAGTAATATCATCATGATTAAATCATTTTTATTTTATGTGGTTTTTTTCCTCACGTAACGAATTTTTCAAGCTCTCCGGTACGTTTTTATTTTTAATGGGTTTTTTTATTTCTGACCATCTTTTACTACTGCCAAGTGTGAATATTTTATTCTTGAATGGAAAATCTGCGGATTTTCGAAAGAAATATGTAATGCGTAGTGTGTGCATGTCATATGTAATAATATTTCACATATTACTCATAAGATTTTTGTCGTAAAGAAAAGATTGACCAAGTCCAGAATGATAATACTAAAACCTTTTAACATCAGTTTTAAAATAAGAATAAAAGAAAGAACAAAAAAGGAAATGACAAAAATTCATGAAGAAAAGAAGTTCGAAGGTTAAGAGCAAAAAAGCAAGAACAAGAAAAGAAGTCTGAACGATAAGAACAAAAAAGCGAGCTTGAAAATACGTCCGAAACAAAAAAGAGACAAACAAAAAATGCAATAACCGAAAATAATTTAAACGTGTTAAACAGTACGTGCATTTATGATGTGGGTGATATTCCTTTTTTAATCACCTTCCGCTTTTGTTCTTGCTTATGTCATATAGAAAGTATTTTCTTTTCTTTTTAGTTTTGATTTTGATTGAGTTTTGTTTAGATTTTATTTTATTTTCTTTTTAGTTTTAATTTTGATTGAGTTTTGTTTCGATTTTATTTTGTTTTAATTTTGTTTTGATTTTTTTTTCTATTTTCATTCTCTTTTTATTCATCTTTTTTTTAAAAAAAAGTCCATACTTTTCGTCGTCTTCATTTCCTTCGTGAAATGTATTGTCAGTGTTAATTCAAAAAAAGGAATTGAAAATTATGTTAATTAAGATGGTACATTGCACACCATGTTAACGACTTAATTAAGAAAATACATATCACTTGTTTACTTTCTAAGATAAATTTGCAATTCTCTTGGCATGATTCCACCCGTATTTTAGCGGCTTTTTGGTTCATTCATTACTTTTGATTTATTATCCATTAGGTATTCTAAATTATTATTATTTGTTAAATGTGACACATCCGTAGGATAAATATCGTAAATATTTTGCTACATGCATTTTCTGTGCTTCCGTTGATTTGAACTTTTACAAGCTTACACTACAAAAACATGGTGTCTTATTTTGAGCAAAAACGTCTTAAATGAAGACATATTTGGTGAGTAAGACACAAAAAATGCCTTAATTTAAGACATTTTTGCCCAGACAAGACACTTTTGTCCTACTTTTAAGACACCATTTTTTGCAGTGTATGACTGTAGAATTTCAACACCATCTTGTTAATAGGTGCTACATTCGACCTGTTAATAATACATTGAAAAATAACTTTTTCACAATTTGCTATTTTTTTTATTAAAAATAGTACAGTCAACTCTATGAATATAGTGCCATTGAAACTCCACGAATAGTGCCACTAAAACTCTACGAATAGTGCCGCTTTTCTTTTGTTCTTACTTACTCTTACATAGGTTGGACTATATTTCAGTAAGGGATCAAAGAAGAGGGAAAAAGAGGGAGAAAGAGAGAAAAAGCGAGAAAAAGCAGAAAAAGAAGCTCTGAAAAAAGGAACTTAGGAGCAAAAAACGTAGGTTATGTTTGATGATAGTTTTATGTTAAAATTATCATGTTTTATGTTAAAACTATCATCAAACATAACCTACATTTTTTTCTTCTAAGGTCCTTTTTTCAGAGCTTCTTTTTCTTCTCAATTTTTTCCCTTATACAAGACCCCTTTCTTCAGAGCGCTTTACATATTTATTCTCAATTCTACAAGGTCAGTCTCGAAGCAACCCTACCGAAATTTGACTCCTTGATCGAGATTCTATTGTATTTACAAAAAAAATGTTTTTCAATACACCACCTGTTAAATTGCAACAGCGTTGCATTGAAAGTTAACAGATTTTTTCCTGTTTTACCATATTTCCATTTTGAGGTTAGAACACTCGTAGGGGCGCAAATTTTTAAGAATCTTTTTTCACACATGTTTGTCAAAAACATAGTTTCTCCAATTTTTAAAAGATTATCCAGAAAAATGTGTTTAATAAATTAGACATAAAATTTCTATTCGCGAAGGGCCTCAATTTTGCTTGAGCCAACTCTGAGCCCTTAATTCCAGAAATTTTTACAATTTTGTTTAAAAAAACAAATAATCAACTTTTCTAGACTAGGTATCATTCTTGGTGATGAAAATTTGTTTTAAAGAACTGTTGAACTGTTTGGGAGAAGACAGAACCCTAGGCTCCCTTGCTACGCCCCTGGCAATAATTAAGAATTTGTTATTTACAGTGTCGCCGTTAATTTTCTTGACATTAATTGGCAACGTCAGGTTAGGTAAAGAAGCCGTAAAAATTGATCACGTGCTCACCTTGACACATGTCTTAAGAAGAGCGTTCAAAGAATTACTAGATATATATTTAATTAATTAATGAGAGAAAATCATGAGGGTCACCCTGTGTAATCGTACACAGTGCGTCGACGTCAAACCAACAAGCAAACACACATCGAAGACGTTGAAGCCGTCGTTGCCGGTGTGGCGGCTGTTGCCTTCTCCTCTGTCGCTTTTCCATATCCCTCTACTACAGCTGGTCTTTCCCCTCAATCCTCTGCTCTGCCATCACATCGTGCCTCTCTCTTGGTCTCCTAACCCCACTTTCGCTTCTCACAAGGTTTATACACTCGTTGGTAAAAGCCTCCTCTCTTCCATCTCTCTTCTTCATTCCCCTAACCTCTCTTTTCCCCTAACTCCCTCTGTCCACAACTCAAACCCCTACCACTCAGAGGGACGACTCGTGGCAAAGTTTTAGCGTCGCTACTACTCGTGGCGTGCCTACAACTTAGCTGGATCTATTACGCGCACTTTTCTCGTCGACGTTTCCATATTCTTTTTTTTCTGTTTCTACAGTGACTCAGTGAACGAAATCTATCGCAGATCATTCTTGTCGTGTACTGTCGCGTTTTGGTGAAACTCGAGTGCTAAGAAGAAGATTCCAGCAATTCCTGTGTCTCTCGCCGATTCTGGCGTGCATTCCATAACCTCAAATTGCACGTTCTTGACAGCAGTGTGTGCGCGCCAAATCTTGACGTTTTTCTAAATTGTCACGTGTAACAAGTGAACCGGCTTCATTAAACAACCATCACTTTCGCGCGCGTCCCGTGATCGTTGCTAAAGATTAGAGGTTAGAAACGTGACCATCCAGGAAAAGTGAAGTGTGTGTCGTTAGTGCTTCAAGTGTCGTGACATCTTTCTCAAAAAGTGCTATTGTCGCCGATTTTCTGCAAGTGGATATTTCGACTTTTCGCCTACCGATCTTTTTGGTGAGTTTTTACCTTCATTTAAACAATTTGGTTAGCTTGTCCCGCCCATTTTGCTATTTTTACAGAGTTTTTTCATAAATGTTGTTCTATGTGTCGTAATTTTCTTCTTTTCGTGCTTTTATCTACCATTTTTATTGAATTTTTACCAATAGTTTTGTTTAATTTGCTTTGTAGTGAATTGTTATACCTGACTGCTTGACCCCAGTTTTCCGTTGCCAACGTAAATTAAGTAGTTTTATTGGCAATTAAAATTTTGGGTAGAAGAGAATATTCTCAGTTTCCAGGTAAACGACGTTTTGAATAAATACAAGTTTCCTTAAGCTGTGCACTTTTACAATTTTAAAGTAAAGAGCGCATGACCCGAGTTGAGAAACTCCTAATTGGCAATTCTTGAATTTTCGAATTATCCTTTTGAACAGGTGGTTTTCGTTTCCTTACTTTTACTACCTGAGCAACCTGAACAGTCCCCGATTTCTAACTGTTACCTTCCTCATATTTCGACGTTGCCATTCTTGATTCCAAGAATATTGCTAAGATCGTGGGATCCAAGGTCAAGCGATTCACTATCTTCGTTCAGTTTAGATTTATAATTATTTACTTTCTATTTGCATCCTCTCTTGTTTCTAAGTTTAGGTAATTTTTTCAAGTTTGTTCAGTTTCGATTTTCCTTCTTTTATTTTCAAATATTTTTCCGGATTTATATTTTTCAAGATAAAATATCTTGTAAAATATTCGTAGCTGTTGCATTATATTTTGAAATAGCTTGTAAAGTATTCTTCCAAATATTTTAAATATTTTACGAAATGACTTCTGCCTTCTGTAAAATAATTTATGAAATATCTTATAAATTCTTAAATAACTTTTAGAATGTCGTCTAGGTTACGGAAAATATGCTTCGAGCAAAAAAGAGCATTCATTTGATATTATATGAGATTTAATAAGCAAGTTTTCAAGTAACTCAAGTTTATTTGAATTCTTAATTACAAACACTTAATACTAATTTCTTAAATAAGTTTGAAACTTGGTCTTTATTTTTCTAAAAATAGATAATTATAACTCGTGAATATTAAACCGTAATAAATTTGGTAAACATTTGTACGATTTCTCGTTTGTCTTTTTTTCAACATTTCAATTAAATTATATATTCAATGATTGCGGATGTCCATAATTACATTCTTCCTGAATTTATAAAATTCATTTCATATTTGTTCTATTTTTAACTTAAGATGACAATCTTTTTATAAGAAAAAAATAAATTATTTTTTTCTTTTCGTATAGAGAAATACGTAGTTTTTGTCAACTAAAAAAAGTATGATAACAAATTTATATTGTAAAAATAAAAGCTAGTATTTAAAGCAACTTTGCATGCAACTTTTGATAAAATAATTATAAACTATAAATAGTATATAAACTATAAATAAATAAACTATAAATAAACTATATAAACTAGATAGCAATAATAGTACATAACAGACAAATGGATTTATATTAAATTAAATAAATAATGAAGCTCACAAAATACAATCGAATCAAAATTACTGTAATGAATTTGCGACACAATTATGCTATTGTTAGATTTTGCCAATGAAAAATAAAAAAAATGAATAAACTATTGAATAAAAAACTGTAGAAAAATTTTCGTGTCGACATTAACTCCGAAATGGAGAATAAAAAAATTTGAACTCAATAACTTGTCTACTCGAATCTAAATTTAGGTTTAATCGCTGCTAGATTGAAAATTGCCTCTGACAAAACACGCAGAGTGGTCATGAATTATTGACGTTTTAAATATCTGAAAATATCAAACACTAAATGTGCATCTCCAAAATAAATTTCGAGATTATTTTCAATACGAGCGAACTTAACATTTGTTGATTAAATTCGGGCATTTATCTTCAAAATTAATTTATTATTTGAATTTTGAAAACACGCTAAACACCAGTCACGAATGATTAAAACTGAAATATTCATAAAACGTTGATTTACGTTGTATTTACAATTCCCTAAGGCCCTGGGAAATTGTATATCTGTTTTTGTAAAGTTATAATTTCGTGCTCGATTCATTAAAAAAAAAGGGTCGGTCTTTGCTTTTATTCTAGATTTTATCTGATTATGAGCACTATGACAGTGACTATTTTTATTTGAAATATAACAAAGAGAAATCAATATTATGACGGCAATTTTTAGTAATATCAAAAAACATTTTTCCTTTACTATTTTTAAAAATATTTATTTATTATTTGAATTTTTGGTACTTTTTGTACTAAAATTTGCGTTATTTGCATTTTTTTCTTAGTTAGTTTTTTTTATTTTTTAATTAAATTTTTTTTCTATTTTTTAATTAAAGACTTTTTTGTTTTTTAATTAAAAATTTTTTATTATTTTTTAATTAAAGATTTTTTTATTTTTTTAATCGCCTCTTTCAAACATTGTTTTGAATAACACAATATGTGATAAATATAAATTCACAACGTGGTTTTTGATTACAAAAGAAGAAAAAATAAAAGCAAATCAAATTAAGAATTGCCTTTTGCTGGTAGAAGGGTAAGGAGACACCGATTTTATAAAAAGAAGTTGTGTCTAGATTTTACATACACAGAATATTAGTCATCGTGCTGTAATAGATATTATCTGAATTTTACAGATTACTAATCGCTACTATTGTTGGCAGAGAAAATCGTAAAGATTATACTGCACTGATAAAGCACAGTATATTAATTTCTCGCGAAACTAAAAGTCTACATGTGCCCTGTAATTTAGATATTTCAAGCAAAAATTGATTAATTGTAATTTTTCACTTGACAAATTCATTATTTTATTTTATTAAATATAATCCTCGTCAAGTGAATAAACTGAAACAATAAAAAAAGCAATATACATTTTTATTTTTCTTTGTTCAATGTCAATAAAGTTGAAAAGTAAACCAATAATAAAGTGCTTTATTAATATATTGTAGATTCTGTAATTAAATTAAAATGCCATTATAAACAATAAAATACTTTCAATACAAACTGCTAAACTGTAAAATTAAAATGCTATTATCAATAAACTGAAGTGTTACCAATAAAAATAAAATGCCCTTTAGATCAATAAGTGTGAATTTAATTAAAATGCTAAATCAGTTTAAATAAAATGATATTTAAAAAATAAAGTTCTTAATAAATAAAGAATCTAAATAAATAAAAATCTAAATAAATAAAAATCTAAATAAATAAAAATCTAAATAAATAAAGTTCTTAATGAATAAAGAATCTAAATAAATAAAGATCTAAATTAGTAAAGTTCGAAATAAATAAAATTATAAATTAATAGAGTTCTAAATAAAAAGTTAGATTTTACAATAGAATTAGTTTTATTTTGAAATAATTTATTTGAAGTCAATCGTCTTTGTGTTCAGGCAGAAATATTGTATCTGCAAATTAGCTTAAACGTTTAATCAGAGCGTATCTTCCTGCTTATGCTTAGACTTTATTTCTCTTGCGATTCGTGTCACTACAAAGTAACATTATACCCAACCTAACCCGGGCATTAAATTAGAAATTAGATTATATTTTTATTCACACATTCACGTTGTCCAAGTCCTTCTATAAAATTCAACTGAGGGTCATGATTCGCCTCATTTTGATTTCATTCATAATTCAAGTTAGAGGACAAACTTCACATTATCTTTTTAATAAATTGTGTACTATGACAGAAAAGAAAAAAAAATATTACAATTTAATATAATTAAACGAGTATATGAACAATTTGGAACCTTAAATAGTTAAAAAGTTAAATTCGGAGTAAACATAAAAGTATTTATTAAGGAAGTAAATTAATCAAAATTAAAAGTTATTTTTGCGTCGTCAATTTTTTTACATATATTAAATAAATTGGGAATTATTGGATTAACGAGTCAATAAATTAATCGAATTTTCTAAATTATCTACAAATTAATAATAAAGTCGAAAAATAGATTCACTCAGAGCTTTCTTTTAAGAATTAAACTTTTACGTCCTCCAATTATTTCATTTTCAAATTATGAGTTCTCTTTAATTTAAAATACACTCTCATTTTTTATGAGAATGTAAAAATAAAAAAATAACATTCTTGGACTTTTTTGGTTTGATTCAAGGTCAATTTTTGGATATCCAAATTTTTTTCAAACAAAATTTGATCTTCAAATTCTTTGTTAAAAAATATTTCATTGATTCAAAGAAGTTTTATTTTATTGAACGAAATTTTTGCTTTAAATCAAAGAAATTTTAGCATTAATGTCATATTTTTTTTAATTCAAGGTAAAACTTGATTTGAAAGATAGAAAATTTCTTTGAAACAGAGAATATTTCTTGAAATAAAGAAAAATGGAATTTGAATAAAAGGCACAAATCTAAGAAAGCTATTTCTTTAAGTCAAAAGAAACATTTTTTCTGACTGTAACAAATTAATGACAGTAAAGTTAAGAAATTGAATAGTAAAGTTAGTAAATTAAAAACGAACATTTGAAAATTTATAAAAGAATAAAAATGGGTTGAATTGAATGAAATTACTTTCGTTTTAAATGATGATTTTTGAATGAAGATTGGATTGGAACACGGGATTTAATATGAGAGATTAATTTCTTTGGAAGAATTACTGTTTCACTTTCAAGATTACACACGTGGAGCTCGATTCACTGGTGGCTCTTTGCCCATAGATCTTTTCTCACACATGCGTAATTTTACCGCATCCAAATCCTCAGACCGGTTCTCACGTTTTGCACACACAAGCCTTCTTCATGCCCCGAGCACAGGGGAACTCCACCTTATTCTTTTCAAGGACAGGAATGTTGAAAATGATTCAACTATACCATTTTCAAACTATAAAAATCGATATCGTGATTTTTTAGTTTCTTATATTTCTTCATAAATATTCAGTTTGTCATTCTAGAAAACTGGTTTCTCAAAATTAGTGTCGTAAACTTGTTTTTACTTTTCATTTCTGTGCGGAGTAAAGTCCGTTCAATGACATCATATCAAATTTCAAAATAGAAATCCGACGTTTTGTAAAGTGTCGTGAATTTGAGTGAAAAATTAATTTGCTAAAAGTGGATTTGATTCAAATACGAATTTGATTATAATAAAAAACATATTTGGTTAAAAAAGGAATTTGATTAAAAAACGAAGTTGATTAAAAAAAGAATTTGATTAAAAAACGAATTTAATTAAAAAACGAATTTGATTAAAAAACGAATTTGATAAAAAAACGAATTTGATTAAAAAAGGAATTTGATTAAAAAATAAATTTGATTCGAAAACAAATTTGATTTCAAATAAAACGAATTACTAAGATGATTAAAAACTAATTTTAAAAATGTTAGTGGTTTTTTGCTTGTTCACAATACGTTCGCTTTTATTTTTTTGATATTGAATTTCGTTTATTAAAAAAATAAAAAGCAAACTTTTGATTACTTAATTATTGTTTTAGTAATTATTGGCTGACTTTGTAAAACAATTAAGCAAAATGAAAGCTTTGACAACTGTAAATACATATTTCAAAAATTTACAAATAATAGTTTCTTTCATTTTTTTAAGCGAAAAAAACGTGTACTTTCGCATCATGTTTTTTTTTGATTAAACAATTTCTTTTTTGTTGGTTTTTTTTGTTTTACTTTGATTAAAGAAGATCAGACAAATATGATACTGAAGGTTACAATGGTTTTTTTGTTTACAGAAAATTAAAAAGTAAAATTTTGTTTGCTTAATCGTTGTTCCAGAATTTATTTACCGACTTTATATAAAGATAAGGCAAAATACAATCTTGTATAAAAATATTTTAAGTTTGCAAATAGCAAAAATTTGTTTCTTTATTTTCCGTAGCGAAAAAAACGTTGCGAACTTTAGCCTCGTATAACGAATACGAGCTGGTTAGGACTTATTTTTAATAATTATGTTTGGGAATAATTATAAATAATAATTATAAAAATTATGGTTAGGACGTATTTTTAACAATTATGTTTGGGAATAATTATAAATAATAATTATAAAAAATTATGGTTAGGACGTATTTTTAACAATTATGTTTGGGAATAATTATAAATAATAATTATAAAAAATTTGTTTAAAACAATGTTTAACCGATTTTAATCAAATTTCATATTCTCGTGTATTTTATTCTTCTGATTTCTGTTATAATTTTGAAAGTTTTTTTTACTGCACACATCTATTTATATTAATGTTTCTTCAACTTCATTTTGTGTATTTTATTTTAAGTACAGTCAACCCTATGAATAGTGCTACTTCTTAGAATTTCAGCTCGAGTGTTACTTGCAAATCTACGGCACTATTCATAGAGTCGAGTGTACCTACTTTTTTATTTTATTTTTTGTTATATTTATTATTTCACTATTATATTTATTTATTCAATTCAAAATGTATGGTCTCTCGACCTTTTACATAACAACCCATTGTTATTTCACTATTTATTATGTCTTTTTTTATTATATTTTTTATTTCACTATTTATTGTCTTTTTAATATATTTTTTATTTCGCTATTTATTATGTCTTTTTTTATTAAATTTTTCATTTCGCTATTTATTATGTCTTTTTTTATTAAATTTTTCATTTCGCTATTTATTATGTCCTTTTTTATTATATTTTTTATTTCACTAAATATTACATTTATTAAGCTTTTTGACAATATTTATTAAAGAAGACTTTTTCGTGTATTGATTATAAGACGCAAATTGACGACTTTTCCTGGGAGTTAGAGTAGTTAACGTTGAAGTGATGGAAATACTTAGCCGGGAATGTGAATAATGTAAAATTGGTAAAAAGCGAGAGATTTGAGCTGAGATTTAGGTTTCTCAAGTTTCCTTTTGATTCGCGTGCTGAGCTTTCCGTGCAGAGAGAAACGTGCCCCTCGGGCGGGCGAGCTTACTGTGCCACGGCTTGTTTCCATTCTTTGTGTGCATATGCATATAGATGTACACGCAGAGAAGAAAAAAGAAAAATTGAAGCACAATATCGATCGACACCCTCTTGTGTCTCGACATTTTTAACGTCGCCATTTCACCCCCTTTCAGTCGTGACTCGCAAACGAGACAGATTTTCATATATATGTCCTCCTCATACGCACACTTGTTTTTTTGCAATTAGCCACGTGGCATTAGCAAAGGTTGTGATGGTGTCGACAACACTTGGGGTAGCGTGTTTTTTAAAATGCCTCGGTTCAAAGAAACTTGGCAACCCCGCTTTCAGGGCTTTTTTATGCGCATGTGTAGTTGATGAAAGGGAGCTGGGGAGTTGAGACCTCAACATTCTTGCCGAGTATTGAATGAGTCCCTTGGGGTGGAAAAAAAGCCCCCCCTCTCTCTCGCAATCCAATTACACGAACGTGAATTAAATTGTTGAAAAATTAGTGTCGATTAGTTTGCAGGAAAATTGGTCGGGATGGGATTTTGATGCGATTTATTAATTGAATCATTGTTTCGAGGTGCTTGTTGCTATAGTTGGCTTGCTAGTTTGAGAACCCATGCTCTCGACACTAGTTGCGCTTTCTCAAGGTTGCACGTCCTAACGATATAGATACGTCATTTGAAAGGGATGAGATACACTTAGGTTAACGGCTTGCTGCTGTGTCTGGAAAATGAATGGATTTTTCAGCTTCTTGAATTCACAATGCTTTTTAGAAGAGTGAAATTTTTCCAGTCATTGACTTTTCACTTGCTTTTTGTTGCTTTTTTAAAACCGGCTTCGTCTCGCAATTTTCCTTAAGTTTATTACTCAGTATTGCTTTTCAATTTTGTAGTCACAATACTCTTTACTTTTTATATTTACTTATTTATTTAGGTTTCTTTTGTTTTAAATTAAAAGAAAAAAGTAAATATAAAATGTATTTAAATTAATGATCATATTACTCTTAAATTTTGTATTTGCTTCTTTCGTTCATTTGGTTTTATATACATTTTTTTCAAATTTAATACTCATATTTGTGTCTAATTCAGAAATATAAAGAAATGGTCATAAAACCATCAACAGTAAAAGATATATATTCAAAATCATTTGAATAAAATAATAATAAGTAAAATAAAATAATAGTAAATAAAATAAAATAATAATAATAAAATAAAATAATAAAAAATAAAATAAAATAATAAAAAATAAAATAACAAATTATTTGAATAAAAGAATTACACTGAAAAAGATGTTTAGGTGCTTCAAATATAACGCTGGATTCGTTTTTCTGAAGGACGTTAATATTTTGTTTAGTGTAAATCTCAGCGAGGAGTATTGATATGATCATTGAGTCTGGTTACGCCATCTTAAGAATCGCAATTTTCAGTGTAAACGCTTAATTTTGAGATTGATATGTTAACGCCTGCGCAGAAATTGTTGACAAGGACTACCAACTTAAGCGCGTATATTCTCTCAAAGCATTTGAGCGCGTTCGATGCTTCTTTAACATTCTTAAGTTGACAGCATTGTCTACCAGCTTGTGCGCAGGCGTCGATACCAATACCTAGCGTTTTTAAGTAGCTTTTGTCCAAATTTATTCTTCTTTATTTACGTACGGTGTAATCAGGCTGAATGTATTTTAATTAAAGATCATTTGGTAACTTAGAATATCATTTTGTAAGTTACAATATTATTTTGTAACTTAGAATATCATTTTGTAAGTTATAATATTATTTTGTAACTTGGAATATAATTTTGTAAGTTAAAATATCATTTTCTAAGTTAGAATACCAATTTGTATTAGAGTATCAAAATTATTTTGGAAACTATTTTGCTAATTATTTTTCACATAGAAAAAAGATTCTTTTTTTTAACACGAGTAATAATTTTTTACGTAAAGACAAATTAAACACGAGTGATTTGCAGCGAAATATAATAGGCTTGGAATTTTTCAGTTTGATTGAATCATTAAAAGTATATCACGGAAGGTATCTATGACTCGTGTCTATTCATCTAGGAAGCGAGTAATTTTTCTATTCACTCGTCCACCTACACAGCAGTTAATTAAGTTCGCCTCTGCGGAACCGCTGATATTCCCGCTCAATAAATAAAAGCTCCTAGAATCTTTGAATAATGAAAATGTTCAAGTCGGAAAAATCCACTATGAATTCCTCTCTTCATAAGTGCTTTTAATTAAAGATCTCTAAATTAAAGAATTTCATCAAGCTCCTTATTCTTGTACTTTTTAAATGATTCCCCAATCCAGAAAAAGAATTCAAATTCTGGTATTATTTACCAAACTGTTTCTTTTTCGATTCTTTATTAGGTTAGATCTTCATGTTCGTTTTGTTTCCTTTTTATTTGTTTCTTTTTTATTTGTTAATTTTTAATTTGTTAATTTTTTATTATTCTCTTTGCTGTTATTTATTTTGGTTGCTTTCTTCATTAACGATATTGAAGTTTGCAACGCTTTTTTTATCGTCGTTATATAGGTTTTCAATTTTTAGTTTAGATTTTAATGTGTTTAAAAGGGTTGGGATGTATTCAGATTTATTTAACTTCTCTGTGATTAAATTTGCCGTGTGTGGAAATTATGGCAACTGTTGTGGTGATTCTCTCTTTTTAATCTAGTTTGCGTGAAAAGAACGCAATTTGTTCAAGTGCTGGTATCGGTTTCGACTCTGTTTAATTTTCCCTGTGGTTTAATGGCAGACACTAAGAAGCAACGCAGTAATTGGTAGCCGTGCTTTTCAATACATCAGCCTCATTAGCAGCACGTGGCAAAGCTATGTCGAACCCCTGGCTGCTTGTAAAGGAACTTGAACCTTCTTCAGTTCACTAAATATCCTAATATGTGATAATCGTAGTTTTATTTTAATCATATTACGATCTTTGATCATCATCGTTTTAAAATCATTAAAAAATAATAATTTTATTATAATAAAGAGATTATGGACTATTGGACATGGACTATTAGACATGGACTATTAGACATGGACTATTAGACAAGCAAGTCAAGTTTATTATTTACAAAAATTAAAATTGACCAATCTTATGAAAATTGTTAAGCATGTTTTAAGCAATTTTACCCATGTAGATAAAAATGCTGCTTTAAGTGGGGTAGAGAATTAAACTTCACCAAGGGAAAAGACCAGTAATTTTTAAATTATATATTTTTCTCATATTGTAGTCTGTATTTACAGGAGACTAATTAAATACCAGCATTGTGACAGTGCATTTAAAGTAATGGGTATTTCAAATTATACTGAGTGCTTGAGAGCGTGAAGAGAGGACTCATGGGTATTATTTCATATTACTCATTGTTTTTCTTGTTTTACTTTGATCATGAAAAATACAGTTTCTGGCTAACGAATAAACAAAGCATAATATACTCTTCGGTGAAAATTTCTTTACCAAAGTGCCAAAAATTCACATTATAAAACACAGTGAATCATACAGACTTATTTTCAACCCAAAAAGGGGTAAAAATAGTAATTTTATAATGGGTCAAAGTAACGTTATAAGGAGTCAAAATAACTTTATAAGGGGTCAAAATAACTTTTGAAACGTTTAACGTCAAAAAACACGTCAAATGTTTCAAAAGTGAGGACAAAACATCTTAAATTGAGACACTTGTTTTTACAATGAATATATAATAATTTAATAGTAAATTGTAATACCGAATTATTTAGTTTTTAAAGTTAATAAGAAATTCTCAAAATAACAAACGAGTTTTTGGGTATCCGATTTTTGAATTTGAATTTTTGGAGCAAAGTTGCGATATTGTAAAATGGGTATTTTATATTAGTTGGCCGAATTAATCCGAGTATATTGACCTCGAAACGAAAGCTATTTTCGTCTCTTGTGTAGACAGAAAAATTGGATTTTCCAATGATTTTCTAATGTGGGAGGAGCGAGGAAGAATACACGTGCGTTTGTCTGACTAGACAATTAATTGAAGGGGGCGTCTTGGCGTTCTATCAGAGCGATTAAAAATTAATCCAATGTACCACCATCCCAGTTAATCTTGTGTATATCGTAGTGTGTGGGCCACAGCACTCGCTTGTGCAGAAACCCTATGTTATTCTACACTGAGCCCATGCTTTTATTATCTTATCTTTGAGTGCAGTAGTAAACATTTGAATTATTAACTCCTGCTTTTCGAGATGCAAATCCACATAAGTGCACTACAGCATGAAAAAGGGATAGGAAAATATCGTAAAAAAGAGACACTGACCCGAGAAAGACACAATGCCTGTGTAGTATTTTTAATCAAGTTTTATTAAAAGATTATATTTTTAACATTTATAAGTCTTATTTATTATTTATAAGTCTTATTTTTTATTTATAAGTCTTATTTATTATTTATATGTTTTATTTTTTATTTATAAGTCTTATTTATTATTTATATTCATTTATTATTCATAAGTTCATTTATTATTTATAAGTCTTCATTTAGTATTTATAGGTCAATTTAACATTTATAGGTCCATTTAAACATTTATAGGTCTATTTAAACATTTATAGGCCCATTTAAACATTTATAAGTCCACCACTTAACATTTGTAAGTCCATCATTTAGCATCTATAAATTAATCTTAGAAATTATTCATTATCTCATTTTGTTTTTTTTTACTTGTCTTAAGTTCTTCACTATTAATGCAATCTTTTTCACTTTTAATCCAAGAGATTTTTATTGCTTCTTTAATACGCAATACAGTCGTTAACAATATTGGTGCTAGGGTAATGCAGATCCACGTTTTGATTATCATCCCAAAAGATTTCATACTTCAAAGAGAACATATCGAGGTTATGCTTGGTTTCCGGCCTATTAGAAAAGTATTTTAAGTCTGTGAATGTGTCTAAAAATATAACTTTTCCTCTGTGTTTTCGTTGTGATACATTCTCAGGGGCGTTCTGTCTGGGAAATTTATTGGCTAGCTTCAGAAACCTTTATAGGAGCTTTTTTCAAGAACCATGTTCAAAATTTGTTTAGAACATTTCAGAATGACTGCATGTAAAAGTAGAATGGTTGACGATATGTTTTAGTCCAAACACTGTTCCTGAATATTGAAATTTGACCAACTACAAAAACTATTGTTGTTTATTTGAATAGAAATTTGCCAATAACCATCTTTGAGTATTGTTACTAGATTGTAGAAATCGTTGATCGAATTCGTTGAACGAATTTGTTGATCGAATTCATTGATCGAATTCATTGATCGAATTTGTTGATAGTCATTCTCAAAAATATTCCTCTAGATTATGTGAATCGTAAAATTTGCTAATGATCATTGGGATGTGGAAGTCGTTGGAGTACAAATCGGATATTAGAATTGTTGTGATATTAATCGGATATTGTAATCGTACAAAAAACTAAGATTGTTGTTAAATAGCAGGAGCAAAAATTTGTTACTGTTGATGCTTAAAAATTGGGGTCAAAATTGTAACTAGAGTATAAATTTGAACATTTTCGAATGACCGATTTCAAAAATAGATTGGTAATTGATAATTTCGAATGAACCACTTTATAAAAACATTATTAGAACGTGGAAATCGAAAATTTGAATGCAGATCTTTGAATTTGGCGTTGATGGTGTAGGTTAACGAACGTTCCAGAACAATAGAGAATTATCTCGCTTGTAACGAACGTTACGCACTGCGATGCACGAGGACAGAAGGGTCTGGGGGCAAACAAAGGAGCCTCAGGCCTCCTTTTTACACATCATGGCTCCCATGACTCGATACGGTCTGAGCTGAAGTTCCTTTTTGTCCGATTCTTTAGCAAAAAAAGTTTACTTTCGGCTCCTTTTCAGGTCGAATGTCATTACTGGAGAATCTAGGGATTACAATGAACCTAGAATTCTTATAGTTTGCGACAACTTTTCAACCATTCTCCTCACCACGCACTAGTTTTATAAAAACCTCTGGATCCAAACGTTTTTTAAACGTTTCTTGAATTTTAATATTCAAGTATTTAGTATGCAAGTATTTAGTATTTCTGTATATTGTTGCAAGTATTTAGTATTTCTGTATACTGTTGCAAGTATGCTATTATAAGCATACTGTTGCAAGCATATATGTTTATATATGCTTATTAACATTATTAACATTATAATGTTGCAAGTACATTGTTGCATTATTTTTGGCAGAATTATTGTACTTACCTCTTTTTAGTAATTTCGTACATTCATGATTTAGCGTGCTACTTACAATTAGGACTCTCAGTATCATGGTACTGTAATTTTAGTGTCAATTTAGCACTTTTGTAGCGCATGAGTTGTCAGAAGAGACTGAAAGTTTGAAACTTGGCTCTTCTAGAAGGGAAATTGATTCTTAGGGATCATGATCACGGGAGCGGAACGAATCAAGTCGGATGGAAGTCACCTTCCTCTTCGCTGAATAAAAGTGAAAGTGTGTTGGTGGGTCAAGTGTATAACAGTCACGTAAAGAATCATAAATTGTGTTCTTTGAACAACAAATTTGAGAAAGTCAAATGGCAATCAGTGCCATTAGTACAGTAATGTAAATTTATGCTTGTATTTGTACATTGTACATAAACTATATATAATCTACCTAATAGATTTTTAGTGCTTAAAAAAACTATCGCTAATAGCTTTTTTAATAATACTGCTAATAGCTTTTCTAATAATACTGCTAATAGCTTTTCTAATAATACTGCTAATAGCTTTCTCACATTTATGTACTGTTAATCCAAATCGTCCCACATCAACAATTGCTTAATTCCTCTTATTAATTCTACAAAGCTTAAAATTTAGCAGTAATTACTTCCTGTCATTAGTGGCTAAATGGTGAAAATCATGGCTGGTTGAACAAGAATGATTTTTGAAATTATAGGTGGAAGAAAATGGTGTCAAGTTTATATTGTTGTAGGGTCTGCAAGTGAGCGCGACGACCAGAAATTATGTAGGGTGCTCGTTTCATAACGCAGCTATTATCGAAGGGCTATTTGATCGAAACGAGACACGTTCGCGATTCTCCAAGGCCGGATCTGATCTGCAGTACTATCAGACCTTTAAAGGCTCCCAGGAAGATTCATAAACGCGTTAATGGTCGGCCAGTTCAGTTGAAAACCAGTTTCTATGGGGACGTTTTGTTGTTCCTCCTCGAGGCGCTTTATATTTCGCTGGTATAGCAGCATTCCAGATGCCTGAAGCGCCGATCGATCCAGCGGATGGGACGGCCAAATTCGTTCACATTCATCCTTCCCGATAAATTGGCATGGAACTTTACTATATTTTATGAATTTATGAAATTGGTCTATGTTTAGTATCAAATGGGTCTATGTTTTGTGTCAAATGGGTCTATTTTTTGTGTCAAATGGGTCTATGCTTTGTTTCAAATGGGCCAATGTTTAATGTCAAATGAGTCTATAATGTTTCATTAAACAAACTTATGTTGAACCACATAAGTACATGTTTAATTTCAATGAGTTAATGTTTAATATGAGTCTACATTGAAATATCTATAGGAATCACTGCTTTCTTCAGGTCCTTTGAATCTTTCCCTTATTGAATTTTTGTATGTTTTAAATGACAATTCTTTAAATTGCTATGTGTTTTAAATAACAATTCTTTAAAAGAGCCACCAATAGATCAGTTGGCAAGGTACTTGACTTTCGTGCCAAGGATCCCAGGATCGAGTCCGCCGAGCGTAGATTTTAAAAAAACTAGTACAATAAATATAAGTGTAAAAAATCGTAAAATACAATTCTTTAAATTGGAATGTGTTTTAAATAACAATTCTTTAAATTGGAATGTGTTTTAAATAACAATTCTTTGAATTGGTATCTCCAACTCTATCACTCTATTAGTAAATCCCAAAAATTGTAATTCTTTTTATTTCCGCTTGTAGATTTGGATTCTTCTGAATAGCTCGTTGGACAGACGCGAAGTAAAAACTCTGCAAGTGTTTTGGTTTTCCTTTGTCTTGAAATTTATTTTCATGCATGAAACATCACTTTGACCAATTTCTTGCGTGTAACTTGAATCGTTTGTATGCTAATTTGGAATAATTGAATGTTTAAATTGACGAATATACTCTTTATGGTAGGCTTCAAGTGAAACCTGCTGGAAATTTGTGGAGGGACATTTATTTCAAATGGATGCACATATTTGAACGATAATGAGACGATTGTCACCTGGCTCGGTTATTGAGCGTCGTTTCATGTCCTTCGAAGAGACTTCCTTCGATGGATCTTGAATATTAATGAGCAGAAACGATCTTGGTGCCAACAACCGAACCTTCTTTATTCCTCCAACCAGACAGAAAGATGACGCAGCGCGTACATTTGTCGCTTGACGATTCCCAACCTTGGCCACCTTCAACTTTCGCCAACAACTTTCTCGAATTTTATAATCGTTAATTATTCTTATGCAATCGATAATCTACTTTGCAGATTGCAAATACAGTTTTACTGTTATGGAATGATATTTCATTGTTACTCCATTTCTATTTCATTGTTGTTCCATTTTTTATTTCATTGTTATTCAACTTTTATTCCATTCTCGTAAAATGGAATAACAATTGTTATTCCATACTTCATATTTACTACTTTTCCATATCTCCAATACTTGCAATCATTAATACAAGTTGGAATTGTGAGATATAAAACGTGTAAATGATGTAAGTTGAAATTGGTTTTTTCTGTAGTAAGGTAACGGAACCTATACTCGATCGGGTACCAATAGTCGATCAGTCAGATACAATTTTCTAAAAGTCAATTATTTTTAGTTTTCTTTACTTTGTT
>WNHD01000500.1:0-44155 GCA_011057455.1 Ganaspis sp. Gsp50
GAACAAATAGATACTATTTAATCAATAGAATTAGTAGTAATATTAGAATTATTTGATTGAACGGAGTTTACAGAATTAGTAGAAGAAAATTAATTAATTCATTAGAAGAATTTGTATAATATATTTATTGGATTGAATATCAAAATTCAAATTATTTTTACATAAGTTTGGACAAATTTGGATGATAATATCAAAATTATTTGAATAATTGGATAAGTTTAAATAATTGAATCAATATAATTAAC
Source organism: Ganaspis sp. Gsp50 (assembly GCA_011057455.1). NCBI lineage: Eukaryota > Metazoa > Arthropoda > Insecta > Hymenoptera > Figitidae > Ganaspis > Ganaspis sp. Gsp50. Next base: position 246 of record WNHD01000500.1, read on the forward strand.
AGATTTAATAGAGTTCAGATAATCTTTGGAATTAATATAATTAATTGAATAAATAGAATTAACTGAATTAGAATTATTAATTGAGTCAACAGTATTATTGAATTATTTAAATTAATATAATTAATAGAATTAAACCATATACAATAAATCGAATCGTTGGAAATATTAGAATAAATTGATTGAACGGAATTAATAGAATTAGTAGAATTAATTAATTAGAAGAATTTGTATTATAGAAGGAAAATTATTTGGCTGCCAGAATTCGAATCATTTTGATATAGATTTGACATAATTTGGGTAATACAATTATAATTATTTGAATACTTAGATTAGTTGAATTAATAGAATCAATAGAATTAGCAAATTTAATGGAATTCATATAATCAATGGAACTAGTATATAATTAATTAAATTATTAGAATTAATAGAATTAGTAAGATTAATAGAACTAATAGAATCTATACAATCAGTATAATCAGGGGAATTATTAGAATAGTTTTATTCAACGGAATTAATAGAATGAACAGAATTATTACAATTAATTGATTTAGCAGAAACTGTACACTCAACACAATCAGTAGAATTGTTAGAATTAATTGATTGAATGGATTTAATAGAATTGGAATAATGAATTGAATTAATTCTTTTTAGAAGAATTTGTATAATACAATTAATATAGTGCTTGGGATGTCAAAATTTGAATTGGTTTGATATGAGTTTAGAATAATTCGTTTAATACAATTAGAAGTATTTGAATGATTGAATTAATAAAATTAATATAATCAATAGAATTAACAGATTTAATAGAATTCATATAAATAATTAATGGAATCTGCAGAAAATGATTTGGATATCAGAATTCAAATGATTTTGATATGAGTTTGGAATAATTTGGGTAGTACAATCAGAATTATTTGAATAATTAGATAAATGGAATTAATGGAATCAATGAAGTTAACAAATTTAATTGAATTCTTATAATAAATAGAATTAGAAAAATTAATTACATCAATAGAATTAACAGAATTAGTAAAATTAATAGAATTATAAAAATTATTGATACTATACAATCAATGGAATTAGTAGAATTTGTTATGTCCGGAAGGGACAAAAAATGTAATATTATTATTTAATTTTATTATTTATTTCCTGTTTTATTTACAAAGCAAAGGCTTTGAACTAAGGGGACAGGCTATGAAAGCGCACTGAATTTTGATACTAAGTGTATTTATTTTCATAAAGATACATTAAGTTTTAGAAAAGAAAAGTCCTTTTGAGTACATCTAAGTCCTTTGCAGGAGAAAGGGTTATGTCCGCTGGAACAAAAGGATTAGTTAGCTTGAAAAGAGTAAAGAGAGGGAAATATTATAGTTTGGATATATTTGAAATACTTACTTTGGTTTGCTTAGTTGTAAGTACGTGAAATCTAGCTGTATTCCTTTAAACTTCCTTCTACAGGTCGTCTACCCAAGATAGAGATTTATGGGCCTCTAAGTGTTGGTATACCGCAGATGGCCACTTGTAACAGGTCGTATGGAACCTGACACCAGTGTTATGATGGCTGTGGTTTAAAATAGACGAAGTTCCCAGCAAGTGGATTTTGGGGCGCCTGGATTTTGAAACATCGAATGTTCTGATGTCCAGATAAATTCGTTGTAAGGGATTGATCTAATATTGTATTATTTGTATTTAGGAAAAGCGTTAACTTTGGCAAAGGGTTGATTCAAGTAGGTTCTTGAATGTTGACACTTTTCAGATCTTCGCTGGATATGGTGTAACCCAAAAGGCTAAAGACGTTTATTGCACAGAATGCTCAAGGTATAAGGGTTACACTATGAATCACGAAAAGGGTTAAAAATGCTTTCTTTATTTAGCACAAGGAGTTAAAATCCTTCTTCTTGATTTCACAAGTCTTGGTTCATGTTAGGAAAGGGTTAAACATGGTGTATGTTGATTCACACTTAACTAGCAGCTCTTTTAACATAATTTGGGTAATACAATTAGAATTATTTGAATAATTAGATTAGTTGAATGAACAGAATCAATAGATTTATGAGATCTAATAGAATTCATAAAATCAATTGATTAGTATAATTTATTGAATCAATAGAATGAACAAAATGAGTAGAAATTATAGAAACTATGTAATTAATAAAATCAATAGAATTAATAAAATCAATAGAATTATTAAAATTAACTGATTGAATGGAATCAGTACAACTAGCAGAATTAATAGAATTAATTAATAAGTAAAATTTATATGATAGATTTAATATAATTTCGATATCAAAATTTGATTTTGGATAATAGAATTTCAATTATTTGTATATGGGGATTCGAATAATTTTGATATTGGTTATCGAGTAATTTGCTTAATACAATTAGAATTATTTGAATAATTAGATTAGTTGGATTAATAGAAACAATAAAATTAGTATAATTAATTGAAATAAAAGAATTAACACAATTAGTGAAAATGATAGAAACTATAAAATCAATAGAATCTGTCGAATAATTAGAGTAGATTGACTGAATGGAATTAATGGAATTAGTAGAATTAATTGAATTACTTTATTAGAAGATTTTGTATCAGAGTTAGAATGCTTTGAATATCTGGATTCGAATAATTTTGGTATATGAGTTTGAAATAATTTGGGCAATACAATTAGAATCGTTTAAATAATTAAAATCTATGGAATTAATAAAATTAATTAATGAGAAGAATTTGGATGATGGAATGAAAATTATTTGGATATCAGAATTAGAATCTTTTATTATTTCAAACATGTTTTAAAACCTACTTTCAGTAAAGTACATGCACATGTTTCAAATTGTTTAGTTTTACTTTGAAATGATGTAAAATGTATCCAACACTTTCTAATAAACATCATCAACTGCTGATGATGGCCTGAACAATAAAAGCTTTAAACGAAAACAACTTTTGATGGAATTAATTTTCGATGAAAGCAGTTATTAATTGGAGCAGCTTGTAATGAAAACATATGTCGACAACTTTGAACTTTTAGCATCAGCACTCAATAACATTAAATAAACTTTCCTTTGACCGGGATTCAAATCTAAAAAAAAATTTTTAATGAATATGTGAATCACAATGATGAATCCGTAATTGCAGGGGAAAGAGAATATTCATATTTCGTAATAAAAAATACTTGATAATTAATAATTGAGAACAAATTTATACTAATTGAAAATTTTAATCAGGAAATAAGAGTTTTAATCAAGAATTAAAAATTCCAACTAAGAATTAAGAATTTTAACAACTGGAATCTCTCCTTGTGAGTAATTGTCACCATTTCTGAGCTTGCGCCTTTTTTCTAGAAAAAAGACAATCAATAGAAAACAAAAACCGAAAAATGTTACTCCTAAAGTATGAAAAGAATGGAAATTAAGTCAAACCGACAGTGACCTGTTCACCGAGAATCGGCCATAGTTCTAAAAAGTTGGCCGTATCGATCCGAAGCCGTTCTTGTTAATAACCACGTTCTCGGAGCTAAAACTCGCTTAATACAAAATCCTAGATGATAAGCCTAAACTATGTAACGACTTTGAAACTGTTATCATTCACATAACCTTTGCATACCTGCCACACTAGATTACATCTAAGGATAACATCCAACAGTTCCTAAACAATTTACCAAACACGCTTTCAAAAAGCATTTTTCACAATTATTTTTGTTTTTATCATGATAATTTGATTTAATAGAAAAATAAATTATTAATCTCCTGAGGACATTGATCCACAAAAGGCTAATTCCTTATGAAAATTCACCCTTTCTTTAAATAAAGATTGAATCTAAAGATATGACTATGAAACACACTATTGAACGAAAGGGAAAGGGAATAAAACAAGGGGGAATCTAAAAGCTGGATCAAAGGTGGATCCTAATGTGTTGAAAAAATATTTCCTGAAATGCTAATCCGTTTGCTGATAACGCTTGGTGAAGCAGCACGAGCGTGGTGGAAAGTCGAACTAGCAATGGATGGCCAAGATCCACAGTTGGTTGCGGGCTGTCGCTCAGTGAGGATTGTGCGACCTTCGCGCTTCACTCGAATTCCTTCCGACTTATCCGCGACTCCAAATTGTGCCTATCTCAAGGTCAAAACAACGAACCATGTCCGATAACTCCATCCGGATTAATCCCCAGCAATTCTTAATAAAACTTTCCGAACCGGTGATAATCATCAGGAACCAATTATCGGAAAGTTTGACCACATTTGATTGAAGGGACCCAAAAATTTGCCAAGAGGAATTTTCTTTTCAAGGGAAACTAAAGAAAAAGAAATAGAAATTTGGAAAGAAATTTTAAGCCAAAGATAATTAATGGAAACACATTTTAGGGAATCGGTGGAAATTGGAATCGTTGACGGAAAAAATTTTGGCTTTAACAATTTACAAGAAACTAATTTCTAGAAGAGGATTGACTTGGTGGAATTAAAAACCATGTGGGTTTAGCTATCAAAATAATTTCTAGTGGAATTTGCAATCAAAAGGAACAGTTTGTTGACGAAGAATCCGATGGGGTACAAAATTGCCAGTTGGGCAAGAATTTAATAAATTGTACTTTCCAGGATTTACTGGAAAGTGTTTCTAATTGGGAGTTATTTTAATTATGGAATGCAATCCTGTACCCAGGATTTTAAGAATTATCGATTTGTAAATGGATACACGGATTCTGGATGCAAATGAACTTTGACCTTGGGAATTAAGATGACCCTAAAAGCGGTTCGTAGATGAAATTGCCGCGTTCGGAGCATCGCGGCTCTTCGAGAATGCGATCGAGGTCGTCGAGATTGGCGCGAAAAACTGTGGGTTGTGATTTGTTCAAGAAAATACTTAGGTGAAGTTCGTGCTACGTTCCAACGGGATGTTTTCAGATTTTAGGATCTTCGTTAGAGTTTTCAAAGCAGAATATTACGAATTTGTGTCACGGATTTTAGAAAAAGGATGGTACGAACGTCGTCAAGAAGATACTTATGCAAGAGGATGTTTCACATTTTAAAACAAGGATGGTACGAATTTGAGGAAAAGAAATTCCCGAATGTAAGAAAAACTTCTTCTGCAATCTAGAAAAAGGATGATACGAACTTTTGGAACTGGATTTGGTTTCGGAACAGATTACTGTTTAGGAACAGGATGAGGTTAACACAGGATGATACATACTTTGGGAAAAGGATGGTACTTAGATTAGCACCAGGATAGGTTTAGCAAACCAACGCTACATGAATTAGCAAAAGGGTATTTCCAATCCTACAACAAAAAGAAAAGCACATTCCGAAATTTACAATCAGAATCTTGTGGACTACAGGCTACTCTTCTGGATTAATTTTGAAAAGCGGATCTCATCCGGCATCTTCAAAGGTCCTTAAGAATATTTTGCAAGTGATTTTAAATAAAAAGGAATGGCTTTAGGTAAAGGGAAAATCTTAAAAACGTAGTTTCTCAGCAACAGTGTCTCAATAATACTCCCTCGCAAAATTTCCAGAATAATTTTGCAAACCTCCCTTCGATAAATAATTACAATCCTGAAGGTTTGTAATAAATAATTTCTGAACTTGCAGAAAAGATAAAGATGTAGCAAAGAATTTAGAAGAATCATCAATTAAGACAAGAAGGCTAAAAAAGATTCATCGGAGAGTTTAGAGGAGAAAAGAGGAAGGAATTAGAAAAGGAATGTTGTGGATAGATTGGTTGGTAGGAGAATTAATTAAAAAATAGGAGCATCAAGGTGTGCTAAAAGGGATCAATGCATCTTTGCAGGAGGTTCATGAAAAGAAGCGGGAGGTCCAGAGTTGTTGATAAACCTGGATGCACGACCATGATCAGTTTGGTCTTGGTTGAGAGGCTTCTTTTGGAAGAGGAATTTTTTTCTGGCCTGCAAAAATCGGCCAAGAGAATTTCGGGATGCTGCAGGCTGTTATGCTAGGTAGTGCTCCTGAACAAGGCAGACGAGAGTGGTATCCTAAATTTTACCTGCACAATCGTCGCCTCGACTTCAGGATGAATCGTGGAGAACAGGAAACCCTGTTCCGTCAAAGTCGACAGCTCACCCGCATCGTTCCTTCCCATGAAGACCTCGTGCTCAGTGTCCTTAAATCGCCAATTAATCAACAACAGTCTCAATATGGTCATCATCATTATTCGCATTCCCAGGAGCACCACCTTAACTGCCAAGCTCATCCTAATCACAAGAAGTGCTTTCATCAAGGTACAAATGCGCTCTCCTAACTCATACCCATTGGCTATATCTACAAAATTCATTGGTTACTTTTACAAAAAAGGACAATTGTGGTCTAAAATAAATCCGGGAAAAAATAAATCACTTGATCCGGGGAAAAAAATTGTGATTAGCATTTTTCGTAAAAGATTCCAGATGGTCATCAATTTTTTGATTCACCCTGCATTTAGAGAAATTGTAATTTTTACCGAACATTGTAATTTTCATCAAAAATTGTCAAGGGTTTATTTGAGGTTTCATATTTCCGAACTTTTAGTTTATCTTGTTATTCAATTATAAATGAACGATATCGAATTTTTGTTGTATAATTTCGCTGGCACAACAAACGGTCGTGTTTTCTTTCTTGCAAATAGAATTTTGGACTTGTTATTCATTTTTTTAATTAACCCTGACAAAAGACCACAATTGTCATCTCATTTTTCTGCTTGATTGAAATTTCCCTTGGAGTTTAAAAATACTGTAACATTTAACAACAGAGAGATTTGTAGATTCGCTTCGGCAAAAAGAACAGTTTGATAGATTCCCTTTTAGGAAGGTCATATCCTTGAGGAAAAAAACGTCCTACATGGTTTCATGTTTGCATTCTCTAATCTCCGATCCGATTGAGGATAAATAACTTTTCCCGGTCATTCCAAGCTGATAAATCTTGAATCTATTCACTCAGAATTATATGTTTTTATCAACTTTCATTCTTTAAGTTTATTTTTTTCAACGCGAAAAATTTTGATACCAAGCTGCTAACTAGTAAATTATCAACAACTTTGAATTTAAAATAATTGGATAAATTTTCTTTTCAACTAAAAATTACAATGGTTCGAACATATAAAAATAAACAAATATTTACTGAGTGCAAAAGAATGTTAAGAGCCAATGGGTAATGGAGTGAACGAGACACGCATCGTTAAAGTTAAAAAGGAACTTTCTTAATGCAATTATTATGGAATCAATTTTCATGAGCTCTTTTTAAGCCTTCCTTTTAAAAGTTAAAGAGTTTGCTAAGAAATAACACTGCTTTCGCGTACAATTATTAAAAAAGCCATAATTCCTGACAGAAAAGCTTCGAAAGAAAAACTGCTACAAAAACTAACCTGGTGTCGACTTTAACGAGACAAGGGGTTTCTTGTTATTTTCTTATCTGTTTCATATTCTCCCTTAATGAATCGATTTAGCCAGAAAAATTATTCCAGTAGGGAAAACTCCACTGTCTTTAAAATCCAAATCGAAACAAACAAATATAAAAAATACACAAAAAGAACCAGATGCTAAACGAAAAAGGAAATTCCTTTTTTATTAACCTTATTTTAAAAGAATTAAAGCGCTTTTTTTATTTGTGAGCAAAACTTGAATACCTATATACAGATAAATTATACGAGGAGAGCAATTCTATTTGTCCCGATAGAAGTACAAAAATTAAAATCGTGAATTTTTTATAATTTTAGTAAGATTTAATAAATAACGAGAGTTGATTACTTATGTAAATAATAGATAAACAATTATTGTTCGTTAAATAATGATTTTTTTGTAATTAGTGGCTCACATAATTTAGGATCATGCATTAGTAAACATAATTTAGGATCATGCATTAGTAAACATAATTTAGGATCATGCATTAGTAAACATAATGTAAGTAATTTATATTAAGTAATATTAGTAAACATAATGTAAGTAATTTATATTAATCACATGTATTGAAACTACAACAATTTGTTTGTTTAATTGCACCCTTTCTAAACAGTATTTTTAACGAAATACTGATCGCGTGACTCCGGCCACGTGACACTCACCATAGTCTTGACACAGACATAGAAAATAAAACCTTCGCCTCGTTTCTGGGGTGTTTTCAATATCGATTATTTTCCAAGTGTTATTGCCATGTACTGCTTCTGATCCCCCTTATAAGTACAACACGAATGAAACATGACATTTAGTGGAAGCGTAAAAAATTTTAATTCTTTCCGCAAAATTATTCTTACTGTCAAAACAATTGCTTCAAACAGTATTTTACTTGCAGCAGCTGCAATAACAATAATGAGCCCAAAAACAATTGTAATATGCATATTAATAACGAATTTAATTAACTTATTGTAAAATTATAACAATTTAATTAAAATTGATCTTTTGTGGTAAGGATCAGCATTTAATAATTTTTTAAACACTCGTTCACTACAGTCACTTTCCGAATAAAAAAATAATTCAACAGAGTGTTGAATAATATAGTTACGACTTTGTTACACTTTGTTATACTTTGTTATACTTTGTTATACTTTGTTGTATTTTGTTGAAACTGTGGTTTAAAAAATAAACATTAAACGACCGAGCACTGGCACGTTGAGCGAAAGAGTGGCCACGTCAACCGAGTTGGGACTCAACACAGCGCCTCGGACCCGTGAGCATTTTCCGAACTAAATTGGACACTGGACCGTCGGTACTACTTATCGACCGCAGGTTCACGTGCCTGGGTTGACACATCGCTTTCAGATTGACGAGACTTTCTGATTTCTTTTAGGCCTAATTTCTTTCTTGTCCAAAAAAGTCAGTGTCATTAATTTGTACCTCTTAATTCCCTGCCCTAGTTCTAAAATATCAAATCTACAAGTTTCCTTCTTCCTTTCCGGAAAAAGGAAGAATGACTCCAAAAGAAATGACAATTGTAAAAGAGGGATCCGAGCTCATTAAAATAACACAATATAAAATAAATGTGAAAGGAAAAATGTTCCTTGAAAGTGGAGTATCCCCTTCCATAAATAATGTCAAAGAGGCACAGGGTGGATTCCAGGAAGATCCGATCAAAGCACATGTGTCGATGTGTCATGATGAAGTACAGAGAATAGTGGAAGGTCGATATTTTCTCGGATTGTAATATGAGTACACTCAGTGGCAAGGATGTGGTTTATGGTCGAATTCGAATCTAGTATTCGATATTATACGTGTCACGTTTCCACTCTTGATTAACCAATATTTGTCATATAGAGTCAGGTTTCTCAAATTGTATAACAGGAATGTCAATTTTCTTTGTGAAAATTCCAATTTTCTTTTTGAAATCTCCAATTTTCTTTTTGAAATCTCCAGTTTTCTTTTTGAAAATCTCAAGCTATAGTAGACACTGGAATAAGAAATTATCTTGCCTTGAAGAACAGACTGACTGATAATCGTTTACACTGAGTCGTAAATTGACTAAGGTTAATCGACCCAGCTTTTGAAGCAATCTATATTTATTTCTAATAATTCTTTCACAACTATCTACACCATCTAAGTCCAACTTACAAGTTCAACCAAGTGCACGAGAATCTAAACTCCCGGAAAACATGAGATTTTTCTAACAAGCAAAGCAGGTTTCTTCTTCCCGTTTGAAATTGTATTCCGAAATTAAGAGTTCCCTTTTATTTTGTCTAAAAAAGTAGAGCATGGAAAATTGTTCGCCATTAATCCAAATGTTGAAAATTCCTTGGAAAAAAATGCAAAAAGAATTTTTTAAGGATAAAAAAATACGCAGGTTGATATTAAATTCCTGCGCAGGCGCTGAGTGTAAGGAGAGTCTTCAAAAATTACACGAGGCTTTTCTTCGATCCGAACCCTTTATTATTCAATGTCACCAAAAGGAGTAGGTTTACGATTGTAGACATAGGAAATTGAGTTCTGGCGTTGGACTTACTAAAATAATTCTTGTTAGCAGAAGTTCGTTTTCACTTGACATATTAGAACAGGATATTGCCTGAAGGTGACCAAACTTCGGAAAGCAAAGCTCGCGTGGGGAAACTTACTACTTTCGTGAAAAGCTTAAATCTCATCAAAGGAGTCTACAATAATAGAAGAGCATGAACTACTTAGTTAGTAACGCCAGTTTATAAAGAAAAGGTTTTGACACTACACCAAACAAGAATCGTGTATCGTAATTATCAGGAAATTAACTTAGCTCAATAAAACGTCAATAAAAAAACGAATAACCTCAGCATTTTAATTATTAAATGTTTAATAAGCACTGAAAATTCCACTGCAAATGAATTGAAATTAAAAATTCAAACGATCCAGCTTTGATTAATTATTATTTTCTTGAGCCTCAGCGGTTTTTGCGGAAAGAGAATTTAAGTCTCTGACCTTTCCGGTCGTCGACATTGCTAAACAACTTTCCAATTACGCTGCAAATATTTACATATAGTTAGGGAAAATAATGGGAGACCAGCTTCTACGAATTATTTAGTACTTATGCAAAATGTAAATACTTATTCGAGAATTCTTTATTATTTTTTACTTTATTTCGCTGGCAAAATATGAAACCACTTACGATAATGTTCTTCGCTTTTTTAATAAAATAGAGCAAGGAATTTCTTCCGCCCCTATAGGAGGATCGAGAGAAAACATAATTCCCGATCCTGCAGGAGGATCGTGAAAATTAGCTAAAGAAATAGTTTCCGACTATGCAGAATAATTTTCCTGCATAAAAAAGAACAGGAAAAGCGTACGTAAAAATTACAGATCCTACAGAGAGGATCGGGAAATATGATGTAACTAAAAGAAATTATTTCCTGTCGAGAAAAAAGGAAACTTAATTTCCGAAATCAAAAAAGGATACGCTGAGTATGGAGATGGAAAAATGTATGTAAAGGAAAAAGTATTGAAAGGAAAAAGAAAAAGGAAAAAAAAAGGAAAAAAAAGGAAAAATATGAAAAGCAAAAGATGGATCAAACTAAAGCAAAGAGTATACCGAGAAAAAAGAAAGGGGAAAAAATTCCGAAACTATAGTAAGATTAGGAAAAGAAGCGAGAAAATAGTCGCCAACTATGCGGAATGATTTTCCCGCATCAAAAAGAAGAACAAGAAAAACAAGAATTAGCGTTACTACAGAGAGGATCGGAAATAATAAAATCTAAAACAACTATTTCTTATCAAGAGAAAAGGGAACTCTTACATCAAAAAAGGATCGGCTGTGTATGGGAAATAAAAGAAAGTACAGAAAGGAATAAATAATAAGTAAAGTATAATAATAAATAAAAAATGTTTGACACTAAAAAAAATAAAATACCAAAAAGAGTGCAAAAAAGATTCCGACCCTACAGCAGGATCGGGAAAAGGATCCCCAATTCTTAAAAGCACCACCAGAGGCACTAAACTTCAGTCGGGATAGTAGTACTCCATTGACTGCTCCATTTTTAGAACCAAATAATAATCTCCCCAGAGGATAATTGAACAAAGAAAATAAGTAAAAAAAATTCCTCTAGACATTTTAAGACAGATTGGCATTTTCGAAAGTTTCCCGATCCTGTAACGTTGAGTGATGAATTGCTCTATGGCACCCAAACTACATTACAGTCTTTTTTATCTTCTTGAAGTCTTCTATCAGTTTCATAAAAGCAGAAAAATTATCCATGTATACTATCAATTTTGTTTTACTGAATATTTCATGTTTTCTTATCTTAAAAAGCATCGCAAGAGACAAAAAGTGTTTCCGATTTTTTTTCATGGATTACGAAGTCAATAAGAAAGTTTTCCTGGAGATGGTAGAAACGGATAAAACGTTCGATTATTCTGGATCGTGCTGAAGCTGAAGTTTCAAGGGGGAGTCACAGTTCACCAATAACATTAAAACTTGTCTAGACAATGAAAAGTTACAGAAGTTAGTCACACTTTCAAGTAGTCTGTTTGTTGTGAAGTTTACTATGAAGCAATTGTCAACGTAAAACGTAACGATCTTCTTGGTTTCCCAACATCCATGAAGGGAATTTCAGAACTCGTTTACAATTGAAATTATACAAACTGCAATCAAAATGCTAATTTCAATTTTCCATAATTGTTAAATGATTCAGTCAACAATTACAAAGAAAATTACAAATGTAATTTTTAAATTTTTAAAACGAAAATAAAGACTTGTTCATAACAGGCAAGCTGGATTTTGGTTTTTAAAAAATTGATCATGTTTGAGATTGAGTTTTATAAAATAATTTACGCACATGTTTGAGAATGAGTCTTATAAAATATGTTACGCACATGTTTGAGAATGAGTCTTATAAAATATGTTACAAGTCTTAAATTAAAAATTTAATTAAATAAATAATGCTTTTTTAATTTAATAAATAAAATTTTTTTAATTTAATAAATAAAATAATTTTAATTTAAAAAAAAATTCTTTATTTATTGTTCATCATTTTATTAACAGATTACACAAAAACAGAGTGAAAGAAAACTACTTTTAAAAAATAAATCCCAATAAAGACATTTCTAATTAATTATAAAAATGATTATGAATTAAAATTCACTACAAATTTCAAAATAGTTTTAACAAGGTCGGATTTATGAAATTAATTAAAAGTTTTAGTTTTAAAAAATAAAATAAAATAGAGATAAAATGTTTCATGAAAAATGTAAAAACTTTTAATTAATTGAAACTTTTTATTTTACAATTTTACATGCTGGATTTAATTACAATTTGTTGAGTAGCAAAAAGATGATTAAATCATATAATCCCGCATTTATAATCACATTAACTAAGTCTATAATAATCTCCGGGGAATCCCTATTGAAGAATTGCTCTCCTCGTGAGTTTAGAAAACTGTTGAAGTGAAGAGGTTCGTAAAACGAATTACGGTACTTCATTTAAATTGAACAAAAATATGAAAAGCGTTTTCATCTCTTTATAGCTTTGTAATAAAAAAAAAATACATCGCTTTGAAAAATATGCCACCTATTTAGCAATTCTGTCTTGGCGCTAGCTCGGTTTAGATTCGAAATAAAAAACTCATTTAAATTTGTCAGTCTAGGTTGGGACAAATTTGGCCCCAGAACAGAGCTTCTATACTCAAAGCATCTATCAGCTAGTTTTCAAAATCAATTTTTTATAAATGAAAAGCATGTTTTCTTTTGTGAAATATTTTTCTTGAACTGTATATTAAATTATATTTGCACTCTTCATTCACTTCCCTGTTGTTTTCTCTTCTCTAAAATAAATTGAAATTCTATTAACTGAACTGACGACGTTACTCCAACTCCTGGAAATGTAAAAGAATAATAACCTAATGCATTTCATAATTAACTTTAAAATTGAGTATTATTTTTAAATTTCATAATGTAAGTAGAATTCCATTTTAATTAAAGTGTAATAAATTTTCGTAAAATTAGCAACGGTGAGAATATCAACATCAAATTAAAAATAATATAAATAAAAGACTTATTTTTAGCCCACGTTGCAATTTTTTTTTATTTTCATCCTTTCAGACAAAGAGCACATGAAAAAAATCGATTCCTTAAAGCAAATAATAATTCAATGAGAATTTCCTTTCTTTAAACTAAAGGCCTAGTTAGATGTTAAGCATTGGTCATCGCTTAATCTTAAAAACGCTTTCTGAGAAAAAACAAAACTCAATAATCAATTTTTTCAACTTTAAAAACCTTTTCTCAATTAGGCGATTTTAAGTGTTAAAGTTCACGCGCAAAAGTGCAAATGCTTGTACACAGGCTTTCAGAGAAAATAGAAAAAAGAAAACCACGCTGGAGACATTCTGGGTCCTGCAAAATTCTACTTATTAATATTTGCTCCTATTATTTTTGCTCCTTTTTAAATAAAATTGTCCTAATTTATTAAAAAAAAAATTAAAAAAAAAAAAAAAAAAAAAAAAAAAAAAAAAAAAAAAAAAAATTAAACTATGTTTATATTTAACACATTTATTATATTCATAATTTTCATTCTTTTTTAGTAGTTTTTAGTAATATTTTGTTTCCTCCCAGCGAGGTTTTCTTTGCAGCAAAAAATTGCCCGCTAACAAAATTTAAATTTCCTGCACGAAAAAATTTTGGCACTTGTGTCAAAAAAGGAATCTTTAGAATGAATCCTGGAATTCCCAGGTCGCGTGTACAACGACAGTCTTCCACAAAGCAAGGACCAATGCTCTAGGCTGACAGAAAAGCGGTACAGCGCCGCGGCCGCCTACGCTGCCCTTCAAGGCAGTGAAGACGAGCTCGTCGCTGGCGAATCTGAGGACGTGGCATTGAAAACACCTGGAAGTGAAACTGAGGATACGGATAATGGAACACCAATAGATGACCCACCAAGGAAGTTCACTTTCCTTCGTAGATTTCGCTCCCCGCGATTTAGCGAGACACATCATAAACGAGTACCCACCCCAATGAGGAGAAAGCACCGAAGAAGAAGAAACAAAGACGACATTATCGACGACAATGAACAAGAAGAAGAACCGCCAAGTCCGGACCAAGTTGGCGTCCCCGATCCCTATTACCCCATCTATCTACCCATCGATCAGGCCTTCAAGGCCAAATATGTGTTCCACCATAAAAAAGGAAAAACCTTCCAGGAAAGGCTTTACGTCTTCCTCGAACATCCAGGAGGTTGGCTGTGCTTCATCTATCATTTCACTGTGTGAGTATCCAAACATGCATTTTATGATATCGTCGATCGTTCAATTGTGTCAACAAACCTTGGAAACTTTGATTGTAAGAAACAAAAATTCCAAATAAACCATTATTTTGTTACAAAACTGATTTGTTATCTAAAAGTACACAATTTTAGCTTTAATTTAAAAAAAAAACTATTGAAAAGAACTGCAGTAATTTCCGGGCAAAGTGACGTCCATGAAAACACGGTTTGCGGTGACCAAGATTGTGGCGATCATCCCTCCCATCCTCTTGGTCTTCGTTTCTAATTAAAACTGAGCCGCTTTGGGTCGCGACGTCCCATCTTATACGCTTTGGCTATCCCCTCTCTGGCGGGAATAAGATTTGCGCGCTACTGCCGGCGAGCAGCGGAAACACTCAAAGAGTATAAGAAGGGGTCTCGCGCCATTGAAAATCTCAGTCTTCATCGAGCCACGGCACCGT
Source organism: Ganaspis sp. Gsp50 (assembly GCA_011057455.1). Classification (NCBI taxonomy): domain Eukaryota; kingdom Metazoa; phylum Arthropoda; class Insecta; order Hymenoptera; family Figitidae; genus Ganaspis; species Ganaspis sp. Gsp50. The sequence goes on from WNHD01000500.1 coordinate 15,326, forward strand.
AGAGTGCATCTTCTGGAAAGTGCAGACAAATTTTTCAACCATTTCCTTAACAATAGGGCTTTCATGACATTTTTTTTCAAAATTGTTTCAAGAATATAATTAATTGTTGTGATTTTTAGAAAAAATTCTTAATTAATGCGATACAATTTTTAAAAAAAGAATTTAGTTAATCGTTGCGATACGATTTATAGAAAAAGAATTCAATTAATCGATACGATTTTCAGAAAAAAATGCAATCAATCAATGCGATTTTTAGAAAAAAAATTGAGTTAATCGATGCGATTTTTAGAAATAGTATTTAAGTAATCGTTGAGTTACAATATTTAGAAAAAGGAAGTCATAATGCGATACAATTTTTAAAAAGAGAATTTAATAATTGTGATACAATTTTTAGAAATAGAAAATCATAAAAGCCCAATTCTCAAGAAAACAATTCAAAATTTTGTGTGCGCTTTCTAGAATTTGCACTCTACGGCACCTTGGCTTGATACTGAGATCATCACTGGCGCGAGACCTCTTTTTATACTCCTTGAGTGTTTCCGCTGCTCGCCGGCATTGGCGCACAAATCTTATTCCCGTCGGAGAGGGGATAGCCAAAGCGTATAAGAAGGGACCTCGTGACCCAAAGCGGCTCAGTTTTGATTAGAACCGAGGTCCAAGAAGTTGGGAGAGATGATTTTTATAAAATAGTGGTGGGGAAACAACAGTCGTCGTATTTAACTAATTAAGGCGACACCATTTTTAGAAATAGAACGTCATGCAAAACTGGTCCTACTCTCAAGAATAAAACTTTAAAATTTTCATTTAATTAATCAAGGACCCTTAAATAATTTTATAACAAAAAAGACATTGCTTTTTATTAGGTAAGAAATTTAAAAAAAATTCATCAAAGCTAATGTTTCTTTCGAATGTGAAAGATTTGTTCAAAACAATAAAAAGATTTATTAAAAGTAAAAAGAAAGGTTTGTTTTAAAAAATTATGATACTTCAAAATCCTTTTGAAAGAAATATTTACATTCTTTGGTGATTGTTGTTAAAAGTTTAAGAATCCTAAAGGGTAAATCGTTAAGTCTGTAAGGAAAAGCAGGGTTGGGTCGTTTCCTTTTTCTTCAAGGAAAAATACTGAGATTACCAAGGTCAAGGTCATGCTCATTATTGCACTGAAAAATTACATGTTTCCAATGCAAATGGGTGTTATTACTTTGCATATACACGTACAATTTGCAGAGTTCGTTCTGTACCCAATTTTAAAAGCGAATTTTGCCAGATTTTATTTTTAGTACTTCTTGCTCTCTTTTTTTCTGGGGTTTCAATGTATTATTTCTGTGCGGTTATGTATAAATTTTTTCCCTAGGCATTTATATTTTATTTAAAATATTGTATTTAATCTCTTGTTTTGTTTTATTCCAAACTGTTTTTTTTTCTCATTTAGATTGATATCAATATGAAAAAAAAGAAAATATGAAAATATTTATAGCATTTTTTAATTAAGCAGGTTTTCAAATCTGTTTTAATAAAAAATATTTTGTGAATTATAAAAGCTAAATCAACTCAATATCAGAATTGAGACTTTTAAAGCGAAAATCGTGTTTTTTAGATGATGCTATTCACATTGTCGAGCATTTTTTCCAATAAGGCTTCGAAAATGTTACTTTTGGGCGGAAACTTCAGGAAATCAAACACCCACACTAATAAAAGTTCGAGAAAATTGACATACCACTTCGTGACATTTGCTGATTCTAAAATTGAGTAATTTAATTTTTAAAAAATAATGGAGAATAAATATAAAAGTCGAAAACATAATTTAATAAATATTCATAATTAAAACATGAAAATTCAATTTTGAAATATTTTTAATAAATATTTTCAAGAATTATTTTTTGTAATTTATTTTGTTATAAATATTAAAAACCTTTTATGGGAAACGAATCACATCAAAAATTGCTCTTGTATTTGATACCAAAAAGTTCTTTTCATTTTTTTTTCTTTTTTATTTATTTGTTTTTATTTAATTTTTTTTTGAAGCCAGACAAATCTTCAGGTTGTCTGTAAAGTTAATAATAAAAAATCTAAAAAAAAACCATTTCAATTGTATTGGAACGACTGTTTGATGCAGTTGTTGTACCCTTCAAACATTCGTAAAATTTTATTCCACCATTCTACCACTTTGTCCTCCCATGACTTTTTCAAATTCACTTAACGACGTGAAATCTCCACAATCAACTTTTTCGATATATATTTTTAAAGCAAATTCAACTGCAATCTGCGTGATTAAATCTTCAACGAAAACGTGCATACTCTGGCAAAATTTCATTCAGAAAAATATGATGGAATACAAAAACAGTTATTCACTGCGAGAAAAAAAACATTGTAAATTAAAAGAAATATATTTGCTACAAGTATTCTTTTGTAAAAAAAATATTACAATGAACAAATGTCGATATAAAGGCAAAATGTGGTCAAGCAGTTATTGCTAATTCGCATTTTAAACAACTAAAATACATTTTTTCATCACTGTAAATAGGAACAAAAAATTTTAGAACTAAAATTCATTTTGATCTACCACATTTTGTTTTGTAACTTAATTTTAATTAGACATAATTTTCATCTCGTTTTATTTGCATTTAGCAGAATTTTAATTTGACAAATTATTCATGATATAAATTAAATTTTCGTCATTTCCATTAACCAGAATTTTCGTTTATCAGAAATAACGTCCTGTCGATAACTATTTACAGTTGGTTTGAATTACGGATGACAATTAAAAATAGCCGGTAATCGACTACATTTGGCAATTATTGACAGTTTGTTGAGGGCAATTATCTACAGTCGATAATTACCTACTGTCGGTAATTACTTGCCGACGATAATTACCTACTGTTGGTAATCATCCAGGCATATAATTCCTACCGTTGATAAAAATCGGTAAATACCTGCAGTTGATAATTATCTACATTCGGTAATTACCTACGGTCGGTAATTATCGACCCTTGCTTGACACTTTTTTCTGATAATTCAGGCAAACAATATTTTCCAAAACAGAAGTGTAGAAACGTTTTTAAAATATGATACAGGTTTGTTTTTTCTTATAAAAGTGTTAGAATAGATTCTAAGATAATTGAAATTGTGGACAAAATTCATGCGATTCCTATTGGTTACAGAAAAAAGTACAAATAGGTAAAAAGCAATGAAATGTGAAGGAGAATTTGTCAGAGAAATTCAATTTCTCTTTGGAAACTTTGAAGCATCTAGTGAATGTCGAACACTTGTTGCAAAAAACATACATACGTGTACATAATACAAGCTTGTGGAATTTGAAAGAAATTTGACGACATCTATAGGAGTGTAAATAATTTGATCGACAGGTATCAATAAATCAACACATATTTCATTCTGAATGTATTTACACTCTTTGCATACAAATCCGTCAAGTGTGTTATTCAATAACTCATTGACATTTCTCACTTATTCAGAGAAAATATTTTTTACTCCCCCTTTACAAATTTGCCTCCCTGAAACCATAAAATACTTCAATTTGAAAAAATACAGTTTTCGCAAAAAAGGAATAACCATTTTTTTGGAGCATAACAAAATTTGGTAAACCATTTTAAAAAGCAATTTTGCAAAGTAAATTTGCTTTCAAATTTGCAAAGCAAATTTACTAAGCAATTTTTTGAAGAAACATTTTTGAGGATAAACTATTTTTTAAAGTGTAATTAAATTGGAGAAAAAGATGTATTTCAGAGGGTCAAATTTCGTTATGGTGTATAATTATCTTAACCTCATTAGAGGTTCTGCAAAAAGAGCTTCTACAGTGCTGGTAGACAAATAATAGCGCCGAGGGTAAATCTTTCGACGTGAAAGCTTTGAACCTTAATTACTTTAAATGTAAAGCTTTGGATGAAAGCATTAATTAACAAAGCGCCACATTTAATAACGCAAGACTGCATTCACTCTTTTATACAAAATTAACTTGAAATCTCAATTTCCTGTACACTCCTTGCCCCTCTTTCAATACTTTTAACTCAATGGTCATTTTTCTTCATTAGAAAAATACTTCCATAAATAAGCAGCCATCAAAAGTTGCAACAATGCATTATTAAATGAGAAACAACATTCAGAAATCATCCCTGTCTCAATCAGTCCGAAAGCTTTTCAAATCCAGCTACAGTTTACCTTGTCACTTTCATCCTCCACGTATCTTTTATTCAACGCATAAAACGATAATAGAAAACTTGTTGATTCCACACATGTAGGAGTTATTGAAAATTTCTATTTCGAAAATTATTTCTTTGAAAATTTTTTGTCACGCAATAATGTTTCAAAATACTTTGCAATCATCTGGAATTTTTCAAAATATATCTTCGGGTGAAATACTTTTAAAACATTTAGAAAGTTTTCAAATTTAGAATTTTTTAAGTGGACTGAAAGGTTGGATAATACAAATTTTTGTTAGATTGGTTAGGTTTGTGTGTGTAGCCTTGGGAGCGTTGCTTTGCGACCGTTGCCTGGCAACCGCTACCTAGCGACCGTTGCCTGGTAACCGCTGCCTAGCAACCGCTGCCTAGAGACCGTTGCCTAGCGACCGCTGCTTACCACTACAAAAATTTTTGACGTCTAAAACATTGTAACAAAAATATTTTTATTTGTTTTCGCGGAAATTATTAATTAAACAAAACCATTACTGTCAAATATTGAATATACAATTCCATTTGCAAATATTCAAATTTTATTATTAAAATTATAAAACCATGGCAATTTTCATCACTAGCTAAAGGCAAATATTTATAACTGATTGTAATTACAATCATTTTAATTCCGATAATTTTAGCAATTAAAGCAAGTGAGTAGGATAATTTTCCCTTTTAAGTTTGGCTTGAATATTTTATCCCAATGTATGCGTGCTTCTGTAATATTCAGAATGATTAAAATGAGCAATTAAATTTTACTTCCTAGCCAGTGAAACCAAAATTTCATCAAAACCAAAATTGGCAAACATGTGTAAATATAAAAAAAAAATATTAAAAATAAAAATATGAAAAACAAAAATAAAAAAAAATAAAAATACATTTTAAAAAAATGTAACAATTATTTCAATACACTTTTTTAAAATCAGCAAAATTGTTCGAAAACAAATATAATAAATCCACATCTCTAAAGAACGTATCGTAAAAAAAATATTCACGAAAATGTTTTGACAATTGGATTTTATTGAAAGAAATTTCTTTTAGTGAAAAAATTGCGAGGTAATTTTGGGAGAATTTTTGTTTACTTAAATTTAAATTGTATGGAAGAATATTAATTGACAATTATGTCAATGGACAAAAATTTATCGATGCGAAACAGTTTGAAAAGACCAGGTGCAATATTATGTCCCATTGATTAATTAATGTTGAATAGAATTAGTATAGTTAGGAAAATACTCCCCTTGGGATAATATCATCGATTATTACTCAAGTGTGTTGAGCTTGCACTCATGCGTGAACGACAGTGAATAAATTAAAACCTATTACGCTATAAAACACTAAATACCAGAGCTTAACTTTACAACATAATAATCGTAACGTTTTATGCTCTTAGTCATAAAAAAAATAAAATTTATGATCTCATTCTTTCATTCCCGTACTCGACATTTTTCTATCTTACACTCTACCCTTACTTCTTCACTTTTTCTTATTGCAAAATTTTCATCCTATGCCCTTTTATTTCCTCTTTTGTATTTTGTACACATTTTTTGTATCATTTTTTTATTTCTTTTTCAAATTCTTCCTCTTTTTCGAATTTTAAGAATTCTTTTTCAATTTCTTTTCTTATTCGATTATTTTACACGTTTTGTTCAGCTTTTTTTAAAAAAAGAAAAATTTAGAAATGAGTCAACGTTTGTGAAAATAGTCGGAATATTTTCGAGAATTAATTTTAAGGACACTGACAAATCAATAGAAATGTTGTGCCACGAATTCCGGAAATTGACTTGTATTTTTGCGTATTTGTAAAGCTCTAGGCAGGAAAGGGAGCATTTTTTTCAAAAACCTGTTTTCGTTACAAATGCAATATTTTCCGAGGCTTTGAAATTGCACTGAACGAAGAACCTGAAGGACAGCAGGAAATGAAACGCGTTCGCGAATGGTATTCTGTTTCATAGGATTGTTGAATTTCACACAAGAATTGATAAAATTACAAAGATCACTGGATTGGAAGAATAGAGATTTCTACAATAATAATTCAGATTTCTAACAATCTGAATTTTAGAACCTCTTGAAAAAAACCCTTCTAGCAATATTGAATTTCCGACTGACAAGTACATTTAAATGTATTCTAATATTTTACTATCATTTTTTGTTTATATTTATAAATATTTCACAATGTTTTCAATATTTAAATATTCTAAAATATTGTATTTTATTTTAAAATCTTTTCGATTTTGTTCAAATCTCTTATTTTGTTTTAGTCTATTTTATTTTGTTATGATCTCTTTTATTTTGTTTTAAAACCTTTTATTGTGTTTTGAAATCTTTTATTTTACTTTTGTATTAAATTTTACACTAAACCTTCTATTTGTCCGAATTCCTATTTGAAGAAAATGTTATTTATTGGTAGGTACTTACCTACAGTCGGTAATTGACAACAGTCGGTAATTGCCAACAGTCGGTAAAATAAAAAATCGATAAATACTCAAGTCGGTAACAGCCAAAGTCGATAATTTACCTACAGTAGGTAAACATCAGTTAAAGATGATATTTCTCTCAAACGAACATTTGGGTGACAAAAAATCACGTCAAAAGTGATTTCCGTAGTGAATAGACACAAGAACTTGGATTAAGCTCCTTGAGGAATATTAAATTCCGAATTGGAATTTTGAATCAAGAAATGTATTTAAGTAAAAATGTTACATAAAAATTCACTTAATCACAATTTTGCGATAAATGCTCCAAAATTTGAGAAATACAAATTGGGGTATCAGTCTAGATGGGCACTGAAGATACTTGAGTATCTTTTGGGGTTAAAAGTTAAGACTTGCTCTTTAGAACATCAGTTAAATTTTATCAGCCTTATCAAAGTTTGTAGACGAACCGAAAAAGAAGCAAGTTAAGAAGAATGTAGACAATTATCCTTTAGTAGGTCGATGAAGGTGACCCGTAGAGTATCCACGCTGAAATTATAGTCTTGCAACACGCCATCTTGAAGGTATTTCTATCTTAAGTAGCTTGGCTGATGCCGGGCTTGCAATTTACCTGGGAAAAAATAACTTCCTGCAGAATGACAGGGAGATTCGGCATTTGCAAACTGGAATATAGTTCCTTTTTCGTATTCAGCAGAATGCGAGGAATTCGGCATCTAACCAACGGTCATCAAACGGTGATTAATTTTAGTTCGCCGATTGAAATAAAGCGCTTGCCAAGCACATATATTGAGCTATGTGCTCATTATTCACTATTGTATGAGCCTTTGATACTGAAAGACCGCATGCCTCGGAACACAGAGTTTAGCTTTAGTGTGCATTCATGCACATGTGTTTAGATACGGATTTCCGACTGGGTAGAAACATCTTAGTTTCCAACAGTGTGGATTCCGTACTGTCAGAAAGTTACTCGTGTTTCCCAAAATGTGGAAAATAGTTTCAACAACAAAAACTAAATTCATCTAAAAATACATTCAAATTCACAATTTTGGTGAGAAACAAAAATTGACGCAAAAATCTTCTCAGCCATCGGTAAATATGTCTACGTAATAAAAAACTCCGAGGAAGCAAAAGATAGAGCTGAGAAAGACTGCGATGTACTTTTATCTTTGTCTAACCAGTGGCATATTTTCATATTTTGTAGATGTCACCAGGTTCGACACCGTTTTCGAAGGATCTATGTAATTTATCTAAGGTCAAAGTTCAACTTGAGCTGGTATTGATTAATTTTAAGCACCTCGCAAAAGCGAATTGAGGGAAACTCCGATGTAACGAATATGAAAAAAGAATAATCAAAATGATAAACGTGAAATCGAGACGTTTGTGGAAAAGAAGATTGAAGGGCGACCGAGTTTAGATTTTTAAAAAAAGTAGATACATCTGGAGAACATAAAATAGGGAACAATTGAAGGGGCCAGTGAAGGGGTGAGGAAATGCAAAAGTAGGCCAGGAGTTGAAAGATGATGGAGGGGATTTGATGAATTGAGTAGTGATAGTGATGCAGTATAACTAGAGATGACAGAACAAGAGAAAATATATGAAAGTCTAAAAAAAACTAGAGGGAAATAAATTGAAACGATGTTATTGTAAGGGAAACAGGTGAGGAAGATAAGGGGAAAAAGAATAAGCAAGAACAAAAAGAGAACAAAAACAGGAAGAGAGGAAGGAAAAGATTGAAATGTTAAGAAGTCGAGCAAGAAAAATCCGCCGATAAAGGAGGAAATATAAGACCTAAAAGTGCAGTGGAAAAAAATTTGTCCAACTACAGTTTGCTAGAGTTTAAAATTACGGCAACTAACGATTTTTCTTCTAATTCTTTTTATGACGAGCAAATCAAATTGATTGCGAAAGAAGCGGATTTTATTAAAGTCTAAGGCATACGCAAAAAACATCGTCCAAGAAAGTGTAATGGAGAAAACTTCCGAGTTGGCAAATTTTAGATTAAAATTTTTATAAATTAAATTTTTTGCATTGACAATGAGATTTGTTTTGCAATCGCCATTTTGCGCTTAAAATATCTTAATAAATAATGTTTGTGTGGGAGTTCCATTTCTAAATTTAGGAAATGGAGAGGTTCCATTAGTACAATTACTCACGTCAAACCTTCGTGTTCAGAATGGAAAAGAATCTTCAATTCGACCCTTACGCACATTTTTATTCGATGAATGGAGGCCAATAACAGAGTCGTTTCCGAAACCAAATCCCACTCTTTGTAGCTAAGGTTTCTGCTTCCCAGCCAGCCTTTGATATCATCTGAACGTGATCAAAGTACATAACGTTCCTGATTCTTTAATAAGTGTACGATAACTAAATTAGCAATCATGAATTTGATGTTATTTGTAGGATTGTTTATTTCATTGGTCGACCTGCTGAAGTTCCGACAATTGTCTTTTCTGTTCTTGAATTTTAATAACATTCATGCTACTTAAAGAAGAAAGAAAGGTCTAATTTTAATAACAGTGGACTAGTTTAAATGTGTCATATAAAAATGACCGAGTTAGTTATAAACAAGCACAAAATAAAAGTTTCGCACCAGGTCTGACAAAGCTTGGTCATTAACTAACAGTAAACCACAAGTCAGAATATCGGCTTAAGTAAAACCACTGCTTTGACTAGTATTAGCGACCTGGGAAAACGAAAACAAAATTGAAAAAAGCAAATGGAAATTAAATAACTTATATTAAACCAAAAAATTGACATTAATTCAAAAAAGTTAAATTACAAAATATTGTACCTTGATAGACAGGGAGACTGAATCTTTAATATTATCTGCTTTAATAAAAAACTTCTACTTGATCCTAAATCCTTATTCATTTATAATAAAATAACCAGTACTCCAAAAATTGTATGTCCATTCCCTCTTTTAATTTTAACTATAAACTGATCAAGGATATTTCAATTCTTAATAAATGTATCTTGTTTTAATTTATTTTCAACGACAGAATTTTCAATTGACTGTTCAATTTTATTCAATTATTCCTGGTACAACAATTATTATTTATCATCAAATTTAAGTGTTTAATAAATCTGTTTAATTAAATTATTTCTGGTTTTATAAATATTCATGATCCAATTTAGGTATTTTCTTCCAAAATTAACCCACTCTCTAATTTCGAATCGAATTATAATAAGCTCGCAAGGGATACAAGAGTTTTTTATAAACTATGACATAATATATTTATTTTTTACTTTTGAATATTTATGTTCTTAATTTAATCCTGTTCCAATAAATATTAATCATCCAATCTAAGTGCTTAATTCAAATTGTACCCCTCTCCCAATTTCAAAATGGAGTTATTACAAGCTGGTCAAAGATAATTTAATTTTTGATAATACCATAACAGAATATTTAATGGATTTGTTAAAACTTTATCCGTTTACAATTTTTGAATAAAATTATAATACGCTGGCAAGGGATACTTAATTTTTTTATAAACTGGCAGAATATTAAATACTACTATTTAATTAATTAAATTTAATTAAATTACTCCTTCCCCGACAATTATTTATCATCCAATTTAAGTAGTATTATTATTTAAGTAGTATTAATTTAAATATTTCCATAAAACTTTATCTCTCTCCTAATATTTGATTCGAATTTTTATAAGCTCGTCGGATATACCTCAATTTGAGATCGAATGTGACCGAATATTTAATAGATTTATGTTTAATTTAATTATTTCTGCTTCAGCTATTATTCATCTCCGAAATTAAGTGTTTACTTAAAATTATATCCATCTGCCAATTTTTGAATCGAACTATTGTAAACTAAGGAATACAACACCATTAAAGGTCCGCTATTTTGTTCCCTCTTCTTCTGAACGTTTTTCGAAGTGCACTATTTGATCAATTAGAGCCGTCTAGACCGTTTAGTCAATTATAGCATCTGTCTCCCTGGATCCTTAATAAATCGGACGCTCTGGTTGGCTTATAGAGAGGGTTTATAACAAACTTGTAAATTTATTCCCGACTTTATTATTTTTTTTCTTTCTGATCCTTATTTTGATACCGCTTAAAAGTATCATCATAAAATTTCAAATGCTCTCTTGATTCATTAAAGAACCTATCACTAGATTTTTACGTCCACGTGCAAATAAACAAAAATGTTAACATTAAACTCTGGTGTACTAACACTTCCGGCGCTATTGAAGATTGCGAGCTGACTTCAATGTGTAATCTCTGCTTCCGAGCTAAGAATAGTTGCCGCCTGCGGTATTATGTCGCGCTGCATAATAGAAATGGCGGAAGCTCCATTCATAGAGGACTTCAGGGATGTATTTATGAAGCTAGAAAAAATCGTCTGTCACCCAAGTTAGAAAAAACAAAACATTCGAGTATAATTTAAATTTTGAGAAGGATCATTTTCACTCAGTAAAATTCTAGAGCAATTTTCCAAAGTGCTGCGATCAATGTTGCTTTACTTGTACACTCTAATTGCACCTACTTTTTTCTTGTTTCAGGTTCATGGTGGTATTGGTGTGCCTCATTTTCAGCGTTCTCTCAACAATAGAACAGTACAGTAATTTCGCAAACGAAACTTTGTTTTGGATGGTGAGTGTCATTTCAATTTTATTCTACATTGCAAAATGAAAAAGTATCCAAGCAATTAAACTTTACTTATTACCGTGACTTGATTTCTTATTTTATATTTAACAAATATTGTTAAATTAAAATCTTAAAAATTTATTTTAAAGTCCATTACAAACGTACATTTAAATAATAATAATGACTAAAAATTTCCATTTCATTTGAAAAATAACTAAGTAAGTAAATCAGTCTTCTCGAGTGAAATTTACGTATCTATGACATAAATTCCTTATCACCGGGTATCTTGCGCGGTGCTATCTGCACTTTCAGATATCGATGAACGCTTTCTACCGCCGTTTTACGACAGAGGTCACCGTTTATTTTCGCATTCGCCTATCAAATGTCAGTCTTTCCTTTTAGCTTTTTCACGCCCTTCAAGCATCCCGTAATGATAAAATAATCTTTTCAATTTTACGCTACAAATTCGAATTTAAAATCCCCGAGAAGATAAAATAGGACCATCTATTTCGTGAAATCTCTATAAAAAAAAGTTTTTCAAAGGACTCGTTTGAATTCTTTGAACATAAAATCGAAACACCGAGCGTTTTGTTTCCAACTTTTTTTAAAGCCACAAATAGATATAGTCTTTTCAAATTAATTAAATCTTCTTTCTGATTCTCATTCTTTTTCTCTGTTCTTAATTCACTTTCATTTAGTCTCGACTACTTTCCAGCAGATCCAAGAGAGAAGAGCATCTTATTGGTCCCGGAATCTCGACCTGCATCGAGACTCGTACATCGCGAAAATGTTCCGTCCCCGTTAGAGTAGATTAATTCCAACTAGGCAACGCTAAGTATGTGCCCTATCGCTCTATTTGTGCTTGGGAAGGGGAAAACGAATTAATGGCTTCCGTGATGCAACCACTTGAGGAAAGAAATACTATTAACAAGTTTTCTCCCTCGGAAAACAAATTTAATCATTTCAAAAATAGATCCAAAGTTACCTCAACCGAAGTAATTTATTTTTCCTCGCAGGTTTATATTATTTTGTACATTACACTCATGCCCTTGCACGAGAATCGTAAACTCGAATCTTTAAACATTCTTTTGTATTTTGTGTAACGATTGGAAATGGTTGAAACTAAAATACGAAACTTAAAGTGGAAACTGAACGCTAAGGGTACCAAGAAGATAAAATGTTTACAAATTAGTTTCAAATACGTAGGCTACGCGTTCATTTTAGATATCTACTTAGGCAGGCAGCGCTACCATCTGAGTAATTCGACCCGAAGGTTGATCGATCATTGGCAGCGGCGGTCGATATGAATTTTCAGTTCCAAAATTTTCACAAAACACTTATCTTTGAATACTAAAATTTGAAACTAATTGAAACTTGAAACTACTATTTCTTAAACTAAAAATACTTAGAAAATAAATTAATAAAAATTAATAATAAAAATATCTCCGGCAAATTTTTTATTTTATTTTTACGTAAAACTAATATTTGCTTTGAGTCTAACTACATGAGATTAATATCTGTGTGTAGCGTACGCCTTGACTTAGTAAGTCACGCTTCAATCGTTGTAAGCTCCATAATATGGAGCTTAAAGCTTGAAGGAGGGTGGCTTCTAATGTCGCAAAGCCCAATACCACTGTCGAGAAGCTAAGGACTTAATGGCCCTTCAAAACGACTGGTATATCTCTCCACATTTCCTAGTCTTCTTCATCCACCTACGTTCATGTCCCGGGTCTTTTCCTTTTTGCCTCTTAGCATAATGAACAGACAATTTTTCTTAAGTTCACTTGCACGCGATTCTTAAATACATTACCATTCCCTATCCACGTTAGTTTATATTTATAAAGTCCCGGAAGGATAACAATTCGTGACGTCAGATATCTTAAAACAAAAAAAAGAATTGAAATCTACTTGCTTCCAACAGAAGCTGATCGACCTTTCGGACAGTTCATTTGTTTTTTAGATGCGAACTAGTTACTGGTAGAAGTCTATTGGACAGAAATAATTTAACCATCTAAATCAAGAGGAAATTGAAATTCGGAATTCGTACCGACACCTATACATCGTGAATCTACTTTAATCCGTATAAAAACATGCAATCTAATTTTGATTTTCGAGCAATCAAAAGTGTTATTTTTTTTCGTTTAATCACACTGTTTGAGAAAACTATAAGATTCTACCCTAAAACGCTTCTGATAATCACTGTCATTATGTATAAATATTTAAAATAAAATGATTTTTAGAAACTGGACACGAAAAAATCCACTCTTTCCCAAATTATTTCATTCAATTAAAATTATTTTAAATCTAATATAAATAAATTAACTTTAAATTTGGATTTGTAGTTTAAAGATTATTTTGTCTCAAGTTCGGCAGTCAATATTTTCTTGTCAAATTGCAGCAGATGTCATTTTTAAATTCAATTTTAAATAAAGTGTTCTGATGGAGTTGTAGAGAATGAGAGAGAGAGAGAGAGAGAGAGATGAACACTATCTAACTTTTTCTTGATAACATTCGTAGAAAATCCAGCAAGGTTCTTGAAACTATCCGTAATTCACTATTTTCAATTGTTACTGAAGACGATAATTGTCGTGAAACCCGCGTAGAAAAATCTCTGTTCACCTGAAAAATAAAAAAATGATAGCTCAGAAATTTTTGAGTTGCGATAGTCTAAAATTAAAACTAGATTTCAAAATCAATCAATTCAATTTCAAGACACTTTTGGCACTTCTAATTCTACTTTACTGTCTGACTCTTGTTCCTTATTTTCCATTTTTGTCATCTAAATTCTTTATATTTTCTAAAAATCTCTTTATTTCGTTACGTTCTTTAAAATTTATTTATGAAATAAAACTCGCTTCCATTGATTCCTAATTTCCTTTTCTGTTGAGTAAGCCATCTTTGCAACATTTTATTTTTCTTTTTGTTCTGTAAATTCTTCAGTCAACTGCGAAATGAAACAAATCTCGAAATTCAATATCAAATAAAGATTTAAGATCGGTTCTTAAATGGTTCGTATTGATTTCATGGAATCCTTGGGGAATTTCCGGGTGTAAGAAATGTCGATGATATGGTTCATAGTCGAGAAATCCACACAAACGTCTGGGAAGGAAATATAGTAAACTTCCATAACAAGAGGAAGATTAATCGTAGACTGTCAAACGCCATAACGACCAATTCCTGACTTAAAGAGAATCAACTTGCGTTTAACGTGACATCATAATTTATTGTCAAAGAAAAAAATTACTCAATATTGTTGCAAATTAATGAAGCGAATAATTAGGTCATAAAAGTTGCTGCTCGAAAAATTAAAATCAACTTCTATGTTAATTAATATTTGTTAAATTCTAGATATCATAAATTCTCCAACTTAGGCTGGTTATCTTATTCCACTTACCCGCACTTCACTAAATTAATAAGCAGAATTCTGAATTTCGGGTTGATTATTTTATTTATAAAGCTTTTCTAATTATATGATTTTCCAAGAGGATAAATTAACTTCAGCAGATTTGACAATTAAATTGTCAGACTAATTAAAATGCATTTAATTGCCTCTCGTTAGCGCATACACTATTCTAAAGACAATAAATTTAAAAATCACCAAAACCACAAGCTGAATCAATTGCATTTCGAAAAATTTAACAAAAATAATATAAATCAATATTTTAAAGCTCGTGCCTATTAAAGTATAACATTCTAATCTTGGTCATATTGCAGACGTTCTCTCGCATTATTTCCTTTGACAACATAATTTTAAATTCATACAGACTTTAGTAGCGTCAGTGAAGATGAATAAACTTCAGCTTTTATTATCCATTACTGTCACTTTACGTATACGACTAAACCGTTTAATAAAATTTTTTATTACATCGGGAAAATTTTATCAACAGACTTTGTCCGCGAGCCCAAATCAATTAAATTCCTCTGACAAAAATCTGTACAGAACAATGATTCTCTCCATTTTAATTGAGGATATCCTGTGACGTAAAAAATACTTGATTGAAATTAACAAAAAATAAAAAAATGCGGATTAATTTTAAACCGCTTATACGCTTTGTTTTCTTTCTAGGAAATATGTTTGGTGGTATTTTTTGGGGTCGAGTATTTGGTACGACTATGGAGTGCCGGTTGCCGATCGAAGTACATGGGATGCTGTGGACGACTGAGGTTTATAAGAAAACCAATATGTATTATAGGTGAGTAATGTCCGGAGATATAAAACATTCAATGTGGCTTTCAAAACTTAAAATTTAATAATTTCATCGAGCATTGAAGATAGAATATTAAAAGAGCATTGGAATAATTTCTTTATGAGCTTCTCTCATCAATTATTACTTTCACACGCAGAACTCTTGCATAAATTAAAACATTAATAAAGCTTTCCACCAGAAGTTGAATTTGGTTAAAATATAAACGTATTCGAAAATTCATTATTTTCTCTCCTTGGAATTATTTGACCAGTTTTTAATCATTTTAATTTATTTAAATATTTTATGAAATATTCATTATAAATAGGATATTTCACATTCATGTTTATATATTATTATTTCTAACAACTTATTATGCAAGAACTTTGATTTCAAAATAATGTCAAAAAATCAATTTGTTATATTATTACGAAAAAAAATAGAACTCGTAATATGTGTCAAGGGATCGAAAAACAGTAAAACGCTTCCTAGTACGGATCTGATTTCACAAGGGATTTTATGAGATGCTTATCTTTAGTTTTGCAAAGGCGAGAAAACTCATGGGCAGTGTAAAACTGTCTCTGGAAGAGAACTACTTTCTGGTGGAAATTCCCAATGGAAAAGGATATTTCAATATATTTCCAGTCCTTTTTTTGCATACTCTGCTCTTTTCCGGGAAAAAATTGTCTTTGTAGACAGAAAAGGAAGTCTTCGTTTTATCGTTATGTCTGTAAGGACAAATCCTACAATTGTAAAACACTCGCGCTGCAAGCAAGTTAATATTTATTTAACAGTAAAAGCGATACGAGTATTGTTCGACATTTATTTCCCTTCTTTTACGATCCTCTCTTCAGTGTCTTCAGCAAAATTTTAATGCTAGACGCTACAATGAAAATTGCAACCTTGCATTGAGTAAGTTTAATTTAATATCATTTTCCGCATTTTCACACGTGAATATTGATTTTCCAATGAAGATCACAATCGTGTGCAACTAGAAAAATTATTAAATTATATATTATTCTGGAGTGCACGAGAAGCAGTTTGTGCTGGAAAAAAGACACGGCTATAATTTCGAACAAATTCCCTGACCCTGTAACAATTCAATTGTTAATATTAATACAATTCACGAGATATTCTGTATTGCGAACAATTTAAATTATTGAAGACTTTGGAATTATTATTATTAACATAATAATTATTAACGTAATTATTTTTAACGTAATTATTATTATAACTAATATTAACATAACTTCTAATTATTATCATCAACATGATTTCATATCAAACATTCGCGACCTACTAATTACAATCGTGACCACCATGCACTTTGATATAAATTATAAATAAAAAATTGTTGAAAACTCTTTCCAAATGTTTCCAATTTTAACTGTTGTGATATTTATTTTAGACTTAATTGTGGTGGTAGCGTCAATGGTGGTATTATCAGTGGGCAGCAACGGACAAGTTTTTGCCACTTCCGCCATTCGAGGCATAAGGTTTTTGCAAATTCTTCGGATGCTCCATGTCGACCGACAAGGTGGAACCTGGAGACTTCTCGGCTCCGTCGTCTTCATTCATCGTCAGGTAAATACGTTCCCAATTTACCCAATTTTAGATTCCTAATTCCTATCCATTTTAAAATAGTGAAAACAAATTATTTATTTTCAAATAGTCACCCAACGTTTGAAACAAATTTTTCTTTCACAGGAACTTATCACGACTTTGTATATAGGATTTTTGGGGCTCATTTTCAGCAGTTACTTTGTATATCTCGCAGAAAAAGATGCAGTTGGACCAAATGGAGAGCAAAAAACGGATTTTGCAAGTTACGCTGACGCACTTTGGTGGGGAGTGGTAAGTTTCAGTTATAAACCTATTTTTAATAATTTAGTGAACAAAACTTGAGTTCATTAATTTTAATTCACTGAGAATGTACGAAGATGAATGGGAATATTTACCCGTTTTTACCAACTAATTAGAATTATCATGTCTGCTAATTAGAATTTCGATTTTCACGATTCTAAAGTCTCTGTCTTTCTCTGCTTAATGTTTGCGACTATATACCATTTTCCACAGAGTATTGTTCCCAGGGTTTTTTAAAAGAACTCTCCTAATTAGAGAACATTACTGTCGATTAAAATTTCATTGAGTGTAAAGTTTAGTTTTTGATATCCTTTTATATACGGAAATACGGCTTTTAGAAGAAACTGACCTATAAAGTCCAAATCAGTTTAAGAGTCTGATTGACCCGTTTTCTAAATTGAAGGAAGAAAGATATTTACGAGTACTACAATTACGTAAAATGTTCAAAATCTAGTAAAAAACCAATAATGCAAATTCATAAAATGGAAACTTTTTTAAACGGAGAGTTTTAAATTCATATTCAATGAGTCAATTGTATTTATAACGGCTCCTTGAAAATTGTACAAGGAAGTAGACATGTCTGTCGAATCTCTAGTCCGATATTAGTTTTTGTTCAGAAATGTATGACTCTTTAGTTACTTTTCAGTCACTGGTTATAAGTAGACTCATCAGTAATAATTAAATTTCTAGACAGTAGTCAGTCACCTTGTACTCGTTTTAGTGCGTTATGCAGAGTCTTTATTTGCAATTATAAATAGTATCGTTATTATTATTTTAGTTTTTTAAAATTAATTTAGTCTTTATATTCAAAAGCAGTATATCCGTATATCCTATATTTCGAATGAATGGAACTGGAAGAATTTAATTTAACTGAAGATGTAATTTAATTTCGAACATTCCACTACACTTGAAAGAAAATTGATGGTTGGGTTTAAGGAATAAGTGGCAAACTCTGTCATAACGTTAGAGAAGATTTTACTGATATCGTATTGCTAAAGGAGAAGCACGTTAGAACACGATAATCATCCAAAACTTGATTTACTGTGATCTCTCTGACGACCTGTGCACTAATTAGCACATTGCAGGTTTAAGGAAATGGTGAGTCCTGTGAAGATTCCTAAAAGCGACACAACATAAAGGGAATCTTAGATAGTGGACTTTAAAACTTTTGGACTGAAAATTAACCAATTTTGTGCTAGTCCAGTAAAATTCGATCGATGATGCAAATTATTGAACCTGATTTTTCATACGGGTAGACCTGACCAACGAGATAAGAGAGCAGTTAACTTTTCTCTACTTTTGAAACGAATTTTTATCAGCTGGTCAGGGATACAACATTTGATAGACTGTAACAAAAAACTTTGATAGACTCATGTTTAATTAAATTATCCCTGCTTCAACAATTATTCATCTCCCAATTTAACTGTTTCTTTAAAATTGTATCCCTCTCCAATTTTTTAACTGAACTGTCCGAAACGAGTAAAGGATACATCAAAAGACAGATTGTGACAAAATCCAAGATACTTTAATCTGTGTAATTAAATTATTCCTGCTTCAGTAATTATTCATTTTCCAATTTAATTGTTTCCCTTCAAAGAGGAGATTCTGCTGCAACTAATGTCCGAATTTTGGCCAATTTAATGACTTGTCAAATCCGTCTGGTCTAAGAGGCAAAAAAATTTCAGAGACTATTAAATTCAACGTTAGCAGTTATCCTATTACCAAATTTTGCAGAAGTGTAACAAAATCTTTGATGCATTTACGTTTAATTAAATTACTCTTGCTTTAAAAATTAATGATCTTCCACTTTAACTATTTTCTTAAAATTGTATCCCTCTCCCAATCTTTGAATCTAATTTTTCGAGCTGGTCAGAAATACGTCAATTTTAGATAGACAGTGCTAGAATCTTTGATAGGTTTATATTTAATTAAATTATATTCCAGCGTCAACAATTATGCATCTTCTAATTTAAGTGTTTCCCCAAAAACTATTCCCTTTAAGTCTAGAAGAATTGGTTTTTAGATACCAGACCATTGTCTTACTTAAAACTTTCAGGTTTCGCTCGCTGTGCATATACAATTCCGAAATGATGTAATTTCATATTATTAAAATAATTATAACTATTTAATATCACCAAGATGGTGATACTTGTCTTTGGACGGTGATTGACTATCGCAATTAAACTAAACTAGAGGTAGTTCTATCCTGTTGCATCTCC
Organism: Ganaspis sp. Gsp50; assembly: GCA_011057455.1. Classification (NCBI taxonomy): domain Eukaryota; kingdom Metazoa; phylum Arthropoda; class Insecta; order Hymenoptera; family Figitidae; genus Ganaspis; species Ganaspis sp. Gsp50. The sequence goes on from WNHD01000500.1 coordinate 34,816, forward strand.
TGTCTCAATATTACATTCCCGGCCAGAATTTGTTAACAATGTGTCACCCGTGAATCCATCAATCACAATTCCAAGAAAACAATTCTCTAAGCACACAAGAGGCAATTACTAACTAATCCTACTAGCCAACCTATGGACCCGATGTTTCGAATCCTTTTCACTCAAATTGACCCGTGTTCAGACAAGTTCCAAAAGCTATGTGATTCTAAAAGTTTTTAGAGTATTTGCTTAACGAGTGCAGGAGGAACTTTATCGCAACTTGCTAATTGTGAATGATAGTAGACGGAATTTGCGAGTAAAGAGGATTCTCAATTACTTTGAGTAACGTCTGAACGTCAAGAGTTCGCCACAGATTCACACATGCTTCCACTGATATAATGCAGTGGCCTTTATGCTCTAATAGTAACATGGATGGCGCAGATTATTATGACAATGGAGCGTCGTCGAACAATTTCATCGAGATAATTACAGCCCAGTTGTTCTTGTTCTCTGTTTCAGTAATCGATCGTTACCTTACTTCGAAAGGGAGGAACACTGAGCATTCACTTAAACATCCTCACTTTCCTACTGACTGCGCTTTGATATTTACATCAGTCTTCTATGCAAATCGATTTCCTCCAAGAGTAATTTCTTGCTCCAACACCTCCTGGAAAACATCCATTTTCTTCATTATCAATCCAAACCAATATTTCTGATTTCAATTAATTCGTTTTAATCATTTGAATCGTGTCAATCACTTGAATCGTTTCAATCACTTGAATCGTTTCAATCACTTGAATCATTTCTATCACTTGAATCGCTTCTATCATGTGAAACGTTTCAATAACTTGAATCGTTACAACCATTTGAATCGTTTCAATCACTTAATTATTCTTTCAGATCACCGTCACCACAATAGGATATGGCGACACAGTTCCACAAACATGGATGGGGAAGATAGTAGCGTCATGTTTTAGTGTCTTCGCTATATCTTTTTTCGCACTTCCAGCCGTAAGTTTAATTTTTATGTTTTTCCTTTTAAAAAAACACCAATAAAAATATGTTCACTTGAATAATTACCTTTGCGTGTCTTTTCCCGTTACATTTTACCTTTTACTTTTATTTCTGCAATGATTAATAAATCTAATTTCAATGATAATATCACGAGGAACTCAAGTAGATTAAAGTAGTAATTTCCCTAGAAATTGAAACGCCACATCGAAAATTCATTCAAATTATAAAAGTGCATCATTAATAATCTTGCGTCTAATTAATATGAATTTCATTGAAACCAAGCGAAAATTAAAATCCGGTTTTAGACTAAAGGTGTAATCAATTTTAATAAGCTTGGTGAATTAGTTTTTTTGAGAGAGAAGGTAATGCAGCAACTGCAATTATGTTTCGAATCTATTGAGACACGGATCCTGACAGGAGTTTTAATCCTGATTTCAGGGTATTTTGGGTTCAGGCTTTGCGTTGAAAGTGCAACAAAAGCAGCGGCAGAAACACTTCAACCGGCAAATTCCTGCAGCTGCAATGCTAATTCAGTGCTTATGGAGGTGTTATGCGGCAGATAAGGCCATCAACAGTGTTGCCACTTGGAATATTTACATAAAAGATCCAACCCCAGCTGGTCAACCTTCGACGCCCTTGGGAAAGGTGAGCTTACGAAAAGTTTTTTACGTGTCTAGTAGAACACAGCTGTATTGATTGTCGGTGTTTTTAGCTGCTTCGGATGTTCCTAGACGTTTCATTGACAAAAAGTTGTTGTTTTACTAGAAATTGTCATGAGATTGTTGGAACCTGGTCTTATTAAACGTACATTATCAGTTTCATGTAAAATCAAAATATAGTTTCTTTACATAATTGGTACTGTAAGAAATTCCACTGGAGACAACCGGAATTGATTAGCTTAAAGTGCAATGATATTTACATCTGTTCGAAAAGTTTAACTATTTTTTTTAGATCATTTGGAATTTCGGTCCGTCTACTAAAGAATATGAGAATAATATACTAAAAAAGTAGTCGTTAAATTCAAATTTATGTAAAAATAAAGACGTTCTAGGTCCAGTTGATTTCTTTCACGCGCGTTGCCAGATTTATCGGAAACTTTGATAGACTCTTAAGTAAATTATTCCTGTGTCAATAATTATTCATCTTCCAATTTAATTGTTTCCCTTCAAAGAGGAGAGTCAGTTGCAACCAATATCCAAATGTTGGTCATTTAAAAGACTCTTGGCAAAATCCGTCTGGTCTAAGAGACAAAAGAACTTAGAGACTATTAAATTAGTAGTTATCCCTTTACCAAATTTTGCAGACATTTTAGACCAAGTTGGATACAAAAATACATTGCGTTGCACGATCAGTATTTGATAAGAATTCAATTCAATTCCAACTAAATTAAATATCTCTGATTAAGAATTTAATAGAATACGGAATAATTTTGTCGCACTTTGGATTAATCAATCGAGGTTGCATTCTTCTCAGACCACTTGAGTTTCGTCGCGAATTTATTAATATTTCTATTTATTTTCTTTATTCCAACCGCTTATTTCCGTTGTTATTATGACTACAGATTTCCGTTATTATTTTTCCTACCACTCTTATATATTTAATTTGTATCACATAGTTCGTTATTGATTGAAGCTCATTCTTTGAATTCGCTATTGATCATTTTTAGTCCCGTCGCTCATTCTTCTTCTCACTTATTATTCGCTTTTATTCGCATCTTGTGAAATCATGAAAGTTAAAATTAGTTGAAAGTCATTAAAGCTAGATCAGAAATTAAAATTATTGTACACTAACATTGAAATGAGATCCGCTTGAGGATTTTTTCGCTAGACGTTGATGATAACATAACGCGATGCTTACGTCAAGACAAAATACATACAAAAGGGAAACTCCTAAAAGCCTTGCACATTATAATTCTCTTTGTATGTGCAATGTCACAAAATAATCTAAAGGAAAATATAACTAGATCCGTCATGTGTAGAGCTTGTAGCTTTCGTTATTTAACACACGGGATCATTTTTTCATCAACTCTCAAAACTTGTAATTACAATTATTATTAATTACATCATTTCTTTCTGATAAATTGAATTTATTTTTAAAAAACTTATTTTCATTGCGATCATTTTATTTTTGATAATATAATTGTAATTTTATAATATAATTGTATTTTTATAATAGAATTGTATTTTTATAATAGAATTGTGTTTTTGATACCATAATTGTATTTTTTATGACAATAACGAAACTGAATAGTACAAATAATAAGGATTTCGTTTGATGACAATAAATGTATTTCCCAAATGATGCACGTGTTTTGCACAATTTTACGTGTTTTGAACGATGTTGATGTTTGGTGTTTATCGGTCAACAAAAGTAATTATGATAAAAGGAGCCGAGAGAGTGAAGCTTTTTAGAAAACGGATTATTTAGAAATTCGCTACAATTTTGTAGCATTACACGAAACGGCCTTTGTGTATTATAGTTTGCGAAAATATCGAATGCTTCATGGCGAATCGATTCAAGTTTAATGACCCAGCTCGATATTTTCAATGTACGTTTAACGCTCGTTATTATTATAATAACGCTAATGTAATTAGCACTGTTAATTTAGCCTTTGAGCTGCATAATTATCCCGCTTCTCCCGAAATCCAGTTGCAAATTATTTCCTTCCCAATTTATAATCTCGTAAAAACTTGAGGACTTTTATCTTTATAAACAATTTATTATTCACGCTCCAGGCGATTCTTTGATGATTCAATTTATCCAAGACGTCAAATTTTTCGTAAAAGCGAAAGAGAGATTCCGCAGAGTAATTAGACGGAAAGTAATTCTTAGTTTGGACTCAAGCTGTTCTGATGCGCATTTCGAGTTACGGATTAAATTGTAATAAAACATCAACACAGGATTCTACAACGTTGCTTAAAATTATGACTAAAATTTCAAAATTCGTTAGCTTTTGGTAAGCAAGATTTTTAGAACACTATTAAGAAAATATAAAATTACTTATCAATCTTAAATCTTTCTTTCTGCTTGGAAAAGGGCTATTAGTTGATTACATTGGCTAATTAATACGCATGAAATATTAACGAAAACATGAAGGTGTTAATCTTTCGCTCTGGAAGGTGGATAATCCCGTAAAGGAATTTGTGATTCGCGCATGCCTTGCTGGCAAAATTTATAGATTAATTATTAGCTTCGTTAACGACAAGCCTTTCAAAACTATATGAGAAACGAGCCTTAAATTACAAGAAAATGTTTGAGTTTTAAAATTTGAAAAACAATTTTTTTAAAGAGCCAGTAAAATTATTAGTTGAGTAAAATCCAAATCCCTCTCCCTTTATTTAGGTACTAGTAATTAAATTGTAGAAATTGTATTTCCACTTGAAATGCACATTGATGTAAAAATTATGAAATTAAGCAGCGTTGACTTTAATAATCTGAAATTGATAAACGTCCCTGGTGTATTTCAGTTGATTTGTGTAAAGAAGATGGTATGTAAATGGCTACGATTTATTTCAATTTTTACTATTTTGCATGTTTCATTTATTCTCCAACATTTTATCACTTTACTTTACACCTATACCGATTCTTTTGTTTCATTCTCTGTATGTCGAGATCACTGAACCACATGACCACTTACTTGGGACGAAACTACAAAACAAGACTCTTTACTTGGAACCTTGGAACAAGTAGCAAAAATTTTCTATCAAATATTTTACAAAATGTCTAAAAATTACGTCTAAAAATGTCTGAAAATGACTTTCAAAAATGTCTACTAAACATTTTTTTGTAACTCAACTTTTTCCATATACATTCGCTCACTTGCGGTTTCTCTACACTCAAAGAATTTAAAAATGCAAAGAAAATTTTCAGTTACTTTTTCCATGAATTTTATTATACCAGAATCTTAAAAGTACTCTCACGAAAAGATTTTCTTCTTTCTAAAATTAACTGCATCTCAACTAGAAGAAACTAAAGAAATATGGTTTTAATTTCTTTAAAAAATTCTTTGTAATCGACATGACAAATTAATTTAAATTGCTACTTTACGAGAAAGAAAAATTAACTTTACTCCAGTTTCCTTACAATTGCTGTTGAAAAGAAATTTTTCATTAGAATTCTTAATTCATAAAGAATGCAACATTTTTTATGTACGTTATGTTCTTTTAAACCTTTTCAATATAAACAATTTCTATGCACTGTTATTTTTTTTATTATTATTACCATTATTACTATTATTGTTATTATTATTGCTATTATTATTATTACGATTATTGTTAATATTATTTTGTTATATTTTTTCCAAGAAAACACATGCTCCTATAAAATTCTTAGTTCGATTTAGTTAACTCTTCTTTTAATTTAACCTACCCTTTCAGGCTTTCTTGACAGATGAAATTATGGTTTTTGGCTATCGCGAATTTTATCACGGCACGCAAGTGCTTTTGAAACCGCTCGTTTACATTTGCCTCTTTGAAACATATCTCTCCTGTCGTGTAGACTATAAATGCCGAAACACTAAATCGTTTCTACGATATGACTCCTATCTTTTAATCGACTTCGATTGCAAGTTGCACGACGATACAAGTCCACGCTGAATTACTTTCATTGCAAAAAAAATGTGCATTGAAAAAACTCACTTTCGTAACCTCTAAATAAAAAAATCTAGAGCATGCTTATATTAGGGAAGTGTGCACGTTTCAACTCGATTATTCAAAATTTGAATATAAAAAGCGAACTACAATTTTTAGACTATATTTAGCGAGCTAATTTTGTCTTTGGATTTTAAAATCTTTGTGTTGCTAAATCAGCTAGAGTGGAACGAAAAATAAATTAATGGGCAATTTTTTCTAGGTTAGCTTTGTAGATATCAAACGTTTTGACTTTCGTACGTCTGCTACTTGGGAACATAACCTCATACCGAACTCGTCGACTATTTCGGTGTTTACTAATCAGAAGAAATCACAGTGTCTTTTCGAAAACACTCATGTACGTTCATGTATTTTGCAAATGTTCTAACCTTTATTCATTGTGTATTTAAAACTAATTTCGATTATTAAAATGAAGTTTTATGTTTAGTTTCAATCTTTGTTGAAATGAAATGAAATCAACCGCAAACGTTGTGTACGTTTGTTTATAAAATTTTATTGTCTATTCGAAATTGAATATCAATTTCAGCTCCTGATGAATTTCCAAAAACTTGTTATTCCGACACGAGTGTTTTCTAACAGACGCCGTGAAATGAGTTCTTTTAATCAGCAACCATCGATTTATTCCAGCGATTTTTTCCTTGTTTATAAAAATCGTTTCAGAAAATAAACGTTGACTTATATTTTGGCTGGTGGAATTTCAAAATCAATGAAGGATTTCAAAATTATTTTATAAAATATGGAATAATTACCTTGCTAAGTTGCGGTCGCCAAAGATATCCACTGAATACAAGAAATGTAGACTCACGACAGCTGCTCTAAACCGATTAGCAATGCCGCCCTCTCGCGCCTTCTTGAGGTACCGAATCAAACCGCGCTCAGTTTTGAAAGCAACTAGAGCTCAAGGCTGATTTCAACGTAATTTTCAGTTACTTTAGATCCCGTTAAAATGAATTTTAAATCAATTTCAAGAATAAAACATCAAAGACAAAATTTGCGGCAATAATTTCTTTTCCAAACCGAATAATTCCTTTACTCGAAACTAGAAAATGCAAATTATAATCGAAACTCTTAACCTCGTGGGCTTAAGATTGACATTCATATTGCAAAAAACTGAATACAGAATGACATTAAAAGGAGTTTTTTCATCGCAGAAAATTTGTCGAAAATGGTTAGCTTTTTGCATGAGCTTGGATTTTACGTAAAAAGTAAAATGTGCACGCAAACAAGTGTAGAACACATTTAAATTAGTTTCACAGTTTACACACACTCATATTTAGCAAACTGTGCCTTATGTTGAACTTTATATCCCTGAAGATGGAAATTCACGTTCGCCTTTTAATTTCAAACATGTATACGTATATATGTCTGAAATCTAGAGCTTGAAAATCGAACACTTTCGTGAACTCCCGCAATGACGAGGCTATGAAAATGTAGATTGACACGGACACCTTAGTGTTTTTACACGGAGAGAAATTTGACCTCTCACGCGATCTTTAAATATACGCTACCTTTTTTTTCAGTGTTTTTTTTATGATTGTTATTTTTTGATGATTATTAATCATGGCGAGCGATAATTGCGGTGATTTAAAGTGCAGTAGAATAATTAGGCGAGCATGAATTTCCAGAAATGGTGGGGAGAGGACACGAAACAAAAGGAAACCATGGCGCAAAGTTGTGGTGGTTAGTGCATGCTGTGTGTTCGATGTGTTGTAACGGGAGGGCACCGGGGGTTCAGTCTCTGATGATCCAGGTGGCCAAAAAGGCGAGTGTCCTGAAGAGGCGGAAATCACGAAACCGAATGGATGTTCAGCAAAGCCAGCAGCAGGCACTGCCGCCGGTGACGATTTCTGGTGGCGGTACAACTGCGGGGCAAAATGGCTCCCAACAGCGAATGGAGAATGAGAACGACGTAGTCTTCTACATGGAGGAGCCAAAAGCGAGTACTCCTAATAGAGCGAGGAGAGACAATCGGTAAGTGACAACTTGACAGCTTCTCGAAACCGCCTCATCTCCTATCTGACGTGCTTGCACCTGACAGCCTTCCAGTTCCTCAATGTGAACGTATATCCTCAAATTTCCTCCAGGGTACATTATCTCAAGATATACTAGTGCCTTACAATTCTCTACATACCTTACTTTCTTTTATTTCCGCAAAAAAATGTTTTCAATATTCAAAATCCTGTTTCAGGAAAGAAAAAAAGCTCTTCAATTTTTTTTTCTTACCAGTGATGTTTTTTTTCATACCAGTGATGTTTTTTTTCACATTAGTGGGATTTTTTTTCACACCAGTGGTATTTTTTTACACCGGTAGTTCCAAATTAGAATTTATTATCTCGTGTCCAAAAACTCTGATGATAATTTAGGAATCTACCTTCAATGTTCTTTATTTAGAAGTTACAATTTGTTTAACTCGTGCAAAAATATATAAAAGTTGGATTTACAAGATTGAAACCCATGGAGTACATTCGTTGAAGCATTAGCTTTAATTTAAGCCAAGAACGGTCAAAAAATATTCAGCAGTTCCAGAGATATCGTAAAAAATGTTCGAGCTCGCTTGGACGGTTCGGCTCCGTACCGCCAGGGCCGAACTCTGTTGGGAGCATCCGCGACAACAGTCTTATACCTCTTTTCTTTAAATTTATTCGTAATTATAAAACTTTCTTCAAATTTTTATCGTACTCATCGTTTTGTAATAATATTGGTAATTCAACTTTGCAATAATTTTAAATTTACGAAAGACTGGTAGTGGGTTGTTGAGCATACGGTCCTGGCGGTACGAAATAGGGAAGCGGCATGAGCGTCAAAAGACGCTCGAACATTTTTAACGATATCTCAGGAACTACTTAACATTTTTCAACCTTTCTTGGCTTGAATTAAAACTGACACTTTAGGGATTATGCTCCAATGTTTCGAATCGTTAAGTCAACTTTTGTAAATTTGGTCACGAGTTTAATACCAAAAAAAAAAGTAAATTATGAAATGTTTCAAACCTATCCGGAGAAATTAATAGTTAAAATATTGTACCGAGAAGTAAAAAAATGACCAATAGGTCATAGAATGTAAAATTTAGCAAGCTTTGAAAAAATTATCCTGCGTCTCTTATTTCATGCCTTTCGTGATTCCATTTTTGAAGCACTGCGTCATTGGCAATAATACCCATTTCATAAAAACTTTTTTAACGGTTCATCAAGAACTTTTCGAGTTTGTTCGCTTCAGCCATAAACGATTCTAACTATACATTAAAAGTTCTTCTGACTTTTTGTTAATTATTAAACTCTCCTTTCTGTTTCCGTGGAACAGGCTTTGTTGTCAGAAGCAAGCTGTATGAAAACTTATTAGATTTATCTTATCCATCTTTGTTTGAGAATCTTTCCACACTGTGTTAAATTCAATATATTTTTTTTTGTTACGTAACAATTTTGGTGTTAACTAATTAAAAAGCACTTTCTCTTGAGCAGAGAGTGCATGTCGAGGAAATTTGGTTCGAGCATGTTACTGTGAATAGTGTGTTTCCAATCTGTAGGGGAAGCCTCTTCACTTCGCAAACGAGCTCTGTGACGGAGGCTGCCAGCGACGAAATTGACATTGACATCGACGAGCCCCAAAGAGTTACCACGTAAGCACTAAACTTTCAGTTGAGATATTCAACTTAAGACGTAAATATAGGTATAAAAATAAACTACAGTTTTGTGATTGTA